>WSYH01007285.1:0-33779 GCA_036426205.1 Ascaphus truei
CACACGACTTTTACCGTACCATACAAGCACACACGCCTTTTACCGTACCATACAGCCACACGCCTTACCTGTACCATACAACACACAAGGACACAAGCCTTTACTTGTACCACAAAGCCTTTACTGTACCATACAAGCAAACAAGCCTTACCTGTACCATAAAGACAACAAGGCCACAAGCCTTTACTTGTACCCACAAGCCTTTACCTGTACCATACAAGCCATTGGCTAGGTGACCATTCGTACGGTTTTACCGGGACAGTCCCGTTTTTTTGTGTCTGTCCGGTGTTTTAAGTGTCCCGTTTTGGTCCCTGGTCATGATTGCGGGGCAGCCGCGGTGAGGAGAATGCGGCGGCCGTAGTATTTTCTTGTGTGTGTGTGTGATGCGGCCGGGGGACTGAATGAAGGGGCCGGGGGCGGGACTTAGAATGCCGCCGGTCGCAGCAGCAGGGATTGGATGGAGGATGCGGGGGCGGGGCTTTGAATACGGGCCGCAGGGATTGGTTAAGGTAAGAGGGTGGGGGGCAGGACTTTGCCAAAAAAGCAGTGCGGGGCGACCGTCTGTTGCGCTCTCCCGGCTCTCCCTTCCCCCCCCTCCCCCCCCCGGCACTCCAGCCACTTCCCGGTCTCTCCTCCCCCCCAGCAACTCCGGCCCCGGTCACCGGTTTCTCCCTTCGGTCCCGGCCACTCCCCACTGGTCCCCCGGCCATCCGGCCCTCCCCTCGGTCCCGCTCCGGCCCGCCCGGTCCGTGTCACGGTTGTGCTCGCCACAAACTGGGTTCGGACCGCGTGGCTGGGTAGGGTTGTAAAAAGCACCGACCTTAAACCTCGCAGGCTGATCCGGATTGCGCAGTTCTAGTTCGTAGCAAGATCAGGAGAGGAGAAGACAGCATCGTCGTTGGGCAAGCCAAGGTCAGGACAGGAGACATCAGGTGTAAACGTTGTTCAAGCAGGAGTTCGGCAACAGGTAGTCAGGAGAGCCGCTTCAGCTTATGATTGCGCGGGGTAGGACTTGCGCGTGCGGCGACCATGCCCATGGTATGGTCCTCTGGAGGTGGTAGGCAGACCAGAGTAGCACACGCCTAGCTGCACGTTTTAAAACCAGTGCGACGGCGCGCAGAGTCTCGAGCGGGCTAGGGAATCCTCTGTCTCAGAGCAGGAACCAGGACACGGCCTCTCTAGATTAAGGGAAAGAGTAGGCCCCAGGAACCAGGAAAGACTGTAGATACACGGGAGAAAACCTCCGCTTCAGGGCAGGAATCCAGGAGGACTGAAGGACGCAGGGGCGAAACCTCCGTTCAGTGCAGGAATCCAGGAGGCTGAAGGACGCAGGGACGAAACCTCTGCTTCAGCACAGAACAACAAGCGGGAGCTTGAAGGAAGCTGAAGGACGCAGGGCGGAACCTCCGCTTCAGCACAGGAGAACAAGCGGGAGCTTGTGGCAGAACAGTGGTGACATCTGGTAAGGCTCTTGCTCGGAGGGAGCATTATGGGAAAGCAGTACGTAAAGGCCAGCGGGCCAATCCCCAGCAGGGGTGGTGTGAAGGTACTGCTCCACTGACGTGAATGGACAGGTCTAGTGCATAATAGGTGCACAGCTGCAGTAGATACCAGAGGGAGTGTGTATAGCTTTGGTGAGTGAATCCAGGCTGCAGCAACAATCAGGAGAGCTGTTCAGAACTGCACGGTCTGCAAGGTAAGGCAACAAGTAAACCGCGGAGCGGATTCTTACACCGGCTCTGTCAAGCCTGGGACAGGGAAGAAGGACGGTTCGCAGAGGACGGCAAAAGCGTAGCGAGAAGCTGAGGTAAGGTGAGATGAGGGAGCGCGTGAAGAGTGCGCCTCCTACCTGAACCCGCTCCCGCAGGCCACCTCCGCCGAACCCCAGCCGCCTGAGGTAGGCATATGGGGGAGATGCAGAAGGGAGAGACATGGGAGGACACATGGGAGTGCAGGGGAGGGGGACAAATGGGAGATGCAGGGGGGGGTAGAAACAGGGGAGATGCAGGGGAGGGGGAACACATGGGAGATGCAGGGGGGGGAACAGGGGGATGCAGGGGAGGGGGAAATGGGAGAGCAGGGGAGGGGGACACATGGGGAGATGCAGGGGGGGGGACACATGGGAGATGCAGGGAGGGGGGACACATGGGAGATGCAGGGGAGGGGACACATGGGAGATGCAGGGGAGGGGGACACATGGGAGATTAGGGGAGGGGGACACATGGGAAGTAGGAGGGGGACAGGGCGGTGGGAGAGAGAGGGGAGATGGAGGGGAGTGGAAGAGAGAGAGAGAGGGAGAGAGATGGGGGGGGGGGGGGGGGGGGTGGGGTATATGGGGATGATGATGATGATTGATTTTACCTGTGCGGCCCAATTTTTTTAAAATATGTATGGGGGGTGGGGGTCTTAAAAATGCATTGGGGCGGCGAGGTCTTTTATAGTATTGGCGGGGAAGGTATTTTATTAGTATTGCAGGGTTTTGGTATGTATTTGTGGGGGGGGGGGATGTGTGAGCAGAGTGTGGTAATTGTTGTAAGTAGGGGCAAGTGAGAGGGGAGTACGAACAGGGGAGATAAATACCATGCAGGCGGGAGGGGGGAAGTGAGGGGAGGAGTGGGGAGTGGAGTGAGCGGAGGGGAGATAAATACATGGAGGCGGGAGGGGGGAAGTGAGTGAGACGGAGGGGAGATGAAATATGAGCGGAGAGGCGAGGGGGAGAGTAGTAACAGCGATACAGGCGGGCGGGGGGGGGGAAGTGAGTAGACGAGGGAGATAAACAGAGAGGCGGGAGGGGGAAAGGGAGTGAGACGGAGGGGAGATAATAGACATGGAGGAGGGAGGGGGGGAGAGTGAGTGAGACGGAGGGAGATAAATACATGCGAGGAGGCGGGGGAGGGGGGGGAAAGATGAGTGAGAACGGAGGGAGAGAGATAAATACATGCGAGGCGGGAGGGGGGGAGGAGAGTGAGGAGACGGAGGGGAGATAAATACATGCGAGGCGGGGGCGGAGGGGGGGAAAGGGACAAGGAGTTGAGTGAGAGGAGGGGAGATAAATACATGCGAGGCGGGAGGGGGGGGAGAGTGAGTGGACGAGGGGAGATAAATACATGCGAGGCGGGAGGGGGGAGAGTGAGTGAGAGGAGGGGAGATAAATAAGGAGTGGAGGGCCCGGGCAGAGATGCGTGGGGAGAGTGAGGGAGAAGGACGGGGACGATAGATAACATGAAGGGGCGAGGTTGGGAGGGGGGGAGAAGTGGTGAGCGGAGAGGGGGAGTAAAAGACATGCGAAGCGGGAGGGGAGGGGGGAGAGTGAGTGAGACGGAGGGGGATAAATAAATGGAGGCTGGGAGGGGAGCGGGAGAGTGGAGTGAGAAGGAAGGGGGCAGACAAAGACATGGAGGCGGGGGGAGGGGGAAGATGCGAGTGAGATGAGACGGAGGGGAGATCAATACATGCGAGGCGGGGAGGGGGGGAGAGCGTGAGTGAGCGGAGGGGAGATAAATCACATGCGAGGGAGGTAGGGAGGGGGAGAGTGAGGAGACGGAGGGGAGATAAAATATACAGCGAGGCGGAGGGGGCGAGGGGGCAGAGTGAGTGAGCGGAGGGAGATAAGGAGAAAAATGCGCGAGGCAGGGACGGGTGGGAGGGGGGAGAGTGAGTGAGACGGAGGGGAGATAAATACATGCGAGGCGGAGGGGAGGAGGCCGGAGGGGAGATGATACATGCGGCGGAGGAGGTGAGTGGACGAGGGGAGATAAATACTGCGAGGCTGGGAGGGGGGGGAGAGGAGAGTGAGGTGAGATGAGTGGCAGAGGGAGTATAAATACATGCGAGGCATGGGGAGGGGGGGGGCAAGAGTGATGAGACGGAGGGAGATAAATACCATGCGACGGGCCCGGGGAGGGAGGGGGGGGAAAGGGAGGTGAGACGGAAGGGGAGGATAAAATAAATGCGTATCGGCGTTGAGGGGGGCAGAGTGAGTGAGACGGAGGGCGATAAATACATGCGAGGCGTCGAGGGGGAAATAGAGAGTGAGTGAGACGGAGGGGAGACCTAAATACCATGCGAGGACGGAGGGGGGGGGAAATATGTGAGTGAGACGGAGGGAGATAAATACATGCGAGGCGGGAGGGGGGGAAGTGAGTTGAGACGGCAGGGGAGAAAAGTACATGCGAGGCGGGATGGGGGAGGGGGGGAGAGTGAGTGCACGGAGGGAGGGAGATAAATACATAGCGAGGCGGGAGGGGGTTGGTTGGCGAGGGAGTAGAGACGGAGGGGCGAGAAAAATACATGCGAGGCGGCGAGGGGGGTGAGACGAGGGAGTTAAGTAGCGAGGGGGGGAGAGTGAGGGAGACGGAGGGGAGATAAAGAATGCGAGGCGGGAGGGGGAAGGGAGATGATGAGACGGAGGGGGATAAATCATGCGAGGGCGGGACGCGGGGGGGAGAGTGAGTGAGAGAGGAGGGGAGAGAAAAGAAAGGCGAGGCAGGGATGACGCGGGAGGGGGAGAGGGAGTGAGAAGGAGGGGACGATAACTACAGGAGAGCGGGAGGGGAGGGGGGGAGAGTGTAGTGAGACGGAGGGAGATAAATACATGAGAGGTGGGAGGGGGGGGAAAAGTGAGAGTGAGACGGAGGGGAGAGAAAATACATGCGAGGAGGAGGGGGGTTTTTTTGTTTGTTGAGAGTGGGTGAGACGGAGGGGAGATAAATACATGCGAGGGCGGGGGGGGGGGGAGAGTGAGTGAGCGGAGGGGAGGATTAAATACAATGGAGGCGGGGGGAGGGGGGAGAGGAGTGAGACAGAGGGGAGATAAATACATGCGAGGGTGGGAGGGGGGGAGAGTGAGTGAGAGGAGGGGAGATAAATACATGCGAGGCGGGGGGGGGGGAGAGTGAGTGAGGACAGAGGGAGAGAAAACAGGCGAGGCGGGAGGGGCGGGGAGGTGAGTGAACGGAGGGGAGATAAATACAATGCCGAGGCGGGAGGGGGAGTGGGGGAGACGTGAGTGAGACGGAGGGGAGATAAAATACATGCGAGGGGGGAGGGGGGGAGAGTGAGTGAGACGGAGGGGAGCATAATTACATGCGAGGGAGGGAGGGGGGGAATCCTACACTCACTCCGAGGGGGCGCGGTGGGGAATAGGGAGGAGAAGGAGGGAAGGAGAGAGAGAAGAAAGGAGAGTGAGAGGGAATATAGGGCGGGGGGAGACGAGAGGACGGGAGAGTGAGGGAGAAGGAGGGAGAGAAAGAAAGGGAGTGGACCGGGCAAGGGGGGGAGTGGAGAGGCGCGGAGGAGTAGTGAGTGAGAAGGAGGGGGAGATAAGAGAACATGAGAGGAGGGAGGGGGAGAGTGAGTGGAGAACGGAGGGGAGCCTTCATAACTACATGCGAGTAGGAGGGGGGGGAGAGTGAGTGAGACGGAGGGGAGTAAATACATCGAGGGCGGGAGGGGGGGGAGAGTGAGTGAGACGGAGGGGAGATTAAAAACATGCGGGCCGAGCCCGAACCCGACGGGGGGGGAGAGTGAGGTGAAGACGGAGGGGAGATGCGAGAGAAATAAGGAGAGGAGGGACCGTGGGAGGGGGGGAGAGGGAGTGAGTGAGAGGACGGGGAGAGAGAAATTGCAGGGTAGAGGTGTGGGACAATGAGGAAGGTGGGCCATCATGGAGTGTGAATTAACCTATGGCCCGCTTATAGTAGTGCGCGCCGATGTGTCTCTCCGTCGCCGCTAGCGAAAGTTGTAATCACGCTTTCCGCTGACCAGGTCTTTGATTGTTTAGAGCTGGCGTTTACATGGCGACACGCTGAAAATGAACAATTTGGCTGGCTTCAGAAATTTGTGCTTACTATAAGACGCACTGCAGATGGCGGCAATACATTGTTCTTGCTGCCTCGTCGCGTCGCCGGCATTATAAGCCGCAGCCATAAGGCCGCGCTTATTAGTGGTTACGTCATGGCTGTGGTCACTGGAACAAATCAAACTGAAGTGAATCTTCCAGCGATTTCCAAAGCTTGACAAGGACAACTCGGGATGCAATTTATGGTGACGAGGCAGCATCACGTGATGCCCACATTGTCATGCAAACTGTTCACCGCGCCGACGTTGTGTCCCTCGTTGTCACTGGCAAGGGGGGCCCAACGTTGTATTGGTTTATTAATATTTTTTTTTTAAAGTGCACGGTTTTCATTTTAAAATTGTCACCACTCTATATGGCTGCGCAAGGTTAACCAGTAGGCTGGAGGATCAGAGCACACAACCCTTCACACAGTGCAGGTAACACCGGACACTCCCTTAATTATTAGCTCAGTGTCCTACTTTCTAGTTCACCTCTCATGATGTTACATGGAGCACGAAACCTCCTGCTGGAGAAATCGACAGTAGACTAGATCCACAAAATTGGAAAAAATTCCCATGTGCTGTGTACTGCGTGCTAACAGCACTGTAATGGTGAACGCGTTTGAGGTCCCTTGCGTAGAAAGGCGCTGTATGAATTGTTATTAATAACTATGAAACCCGAGTAAATCATACTGAATTGTAAGCTTTTGCGGCGGGAGACCTTTTCCTAATGTTCCTTGTATGTCTGAAGCGTTTAGTGTTATTTTATTTTTGTTGTTTATAATTATTATGTCGTGATTACATGCTGTGCGACCATGTAATGTGCCATTTATGGCGCTACGTAACTAAAGATGGGATTACTAAAGACCGATAGAGAAAACAAACTCAGCTGTTTAACCTAAATGTCTTCATATCGTGACGCATCCTAAAAAAAAGACGACTACCCTTTTGCCAAAATATTGCGTCATTAATACCCGTGTCGCTGCAAATGTAGTTAGAAATTGTCTTTAAAATGAAGTTAAAATTGGAATATCATGTAACAGCAAAAAAAACACAAGATTAACGAACTAAAACACTTCCACAAAAGCTCAACATTTCAGCCTTATTGCTTCTACACCCTTGTTATTACTCAGAGGATTGCTGCCTGGCAGCTGCAACGTCTTTAACCGTGTTCTAATATTTTCATTGAAAATGTGGTGGGTTTTAGTTACATATTTTGAGTTTCAAGCCTTAACGTAAGACCTGAGAATGAGCTCACAAGCGGTATTTGCGGCACACAATGCCGCGCGGTGGGCTGTAGGCTTTCGTCACTGCTTAATTACCCACCATAACTTATATTATGTGTGGTTGAAATCTTAATATATATTGTTTTTGTTTTTAAAGAGACGCAGGGGCAATGCAGCTCAGAACAGGAGCGCAACTAGACGGGGGGTGGGTGTAAAGGTCCACTTGCACCCCTAAGACTTTGCAATCGCCTCCTGCAGGGGTCCCGCACTCTTCCCCCACAGCAATGGAATTGTTGCCATGGAGAGAAGAGCAGGGACTCTGTAAGAGAACAGCCCCTCCTCTATCCGCATTGCGGCGTCATGGCAACGCGAGGTACATGGCGATGCGTGCCATGACAGCGCGTGCCACTTGCCGGACTCCCCCCCCAATGGATTCTCTGATTGCGCCCCTGGCCTCAGAGACCTGTGATAAAAAGAAGACATTAAGAGTTAGAACGTGCCAGATCTGGGGGCACTCTTGCGTAGAGTGCAAGCGTATCTACCGGGTGTGCGAGGTCCCGGCTTCCCACCAACGCAAGGAATTGATGAAAAGAGGTTATTCAGTGTGCAGAGGAGGGGTGGGGATGAGCGTGAGGAGGAGGGGGGGGGAAGTGAGTGAGAGGGAGGGAATTGAGGAGTTGAGTGAGAGGGAGGGAGAGGAAGAGAGAGTTAGTGAGGAGGAGGAGAAATTGAGTGAAAAAGACGGGGTATTCAGTGTGCAGCAGGAGGGGGGTGAGATTGAGACGTGAGGAGGAGGGGGGGAGGAGAGGAGGAGAGGGCAGGATTGAGGAGTTGAGTGAGAGGGGAGGGAGAGAGAGTTAGTGGGGAGGGGAGGAATTGAGTGAAAAAGAGGGGTATTTCGTGTGCAGGGAGGGGGTGGGTGATGAGCTTAGGAGGAGGGGGTGTGGTAAGTGATGTAGAGGGAGTGAATTGAGGATGTTTGAGTAGAGCGGGAGGGCAAGAGAGAGTTAGTGGGGAGGGAGAAATGCGTGAAAAAGAGGGGTATTCGGTGCAGAGGAGGGTGTAGATGAGCGTGAAGACGGCCGAATAGGTGGTAGATTGAGTGAGGGGTAGGATTGAGGGAGTTGCGGGTGAGGTGATGGGAAAGAGAGAAGTTAGTGTGGGAGGAGAATTGATGAAAAAGAGGGTAGGTATTCAGTGTTGCAGAGGAGGGGGTGGGGATTGAGCGTGAGGAGGAGGGGGGGGGAAAGGTGAGAGGGGAGGCATGTAAGAGTCAGTGAGAGGGGAGGGGAAAGTAGCTTATCTGGAGGGAACGGGAAAGGCGGTGGAATTGAGTTGAAAGAGGGGGGGATTGGTACGCAAATGCGGGGGGCGAGCCGTGACCGCTTGGCTGGGGGTGACGCGGACTGCGTCGAGACGAGGCGTGCGGTGAGATTGGGCAGCGGAGACGGAGGGTCGCGAGAGAGGGATCGCGATCTCCTCTGGAACGTTTGGGGTGAGGGAGAGCGGGGGAGTTTGGAGCTGGCGGGTCCGGGGAGACGCGTGATCGGACCGTTGCGACGTGCGGCGAGTCTGGGATGAGGAGGTAGGGGGCGAGTGAGAGAGGACGGTGGAGAGTGGACAAGGAGGGCATGGGGGAGGGAGGAGAGAATAAGAGGGGGCGAGAGAGAGTGTTACGAGAGGAAGAGCTGGACGAGCAGAGGAGAGTAGAGTGGAGGAGAAGAAGAGAAGAGTAAGGGGGAGAGAGGATAGAGAGGGAGTGAGGAGGGTTTTTAACATTTTCTTTGCAGGGGGGCCCAGAAATTGTTAAGTCACGGCCACTATCTCGTGGCCACATATGCAACTTAAAAACACCCCCAATATTTAAGTGAAATATTACAACTAGTTAAAGCTGCGGGCTTTAATGCAGCATGAGATAATAATGAGAAAGGTTTAATAATGACGCGACCAATGCCTGGTGTCAAGTCGGAATGGGATGTGCGCGGATCTGGTCATGGGTGATTTAATTCAGGTGATTGTTGCTCCCCCCCAGACAGCACACATAAATGATAAAAACACTGTAGTATGTTGTTGCCGGTTTGGCGCGCCTGTCATAAACCACTGAGTCAAAATAATTAACTTCTTGGTGGCCTGATGCTAGCATTGATTTGCAAGGGAATGCATCAGGCACCTAAGGGGTGCCATTAAAAGCAAAACACCGAACAAATAAATAATCATACACAAAACATAAATTCATACGTCGATAAAAGCCCAAATATTAAACCCAGACATAAGCTCGCCCCTGGGGTCTAAGGGATACATATTTTAATACGTCACAATGGCTAATAGTGGTTATTTGATAGGGTTGGCTAATCTAATCTAGCTATGTATATAGTGGCCATTATATATACATAGGCGAATTCGGACTTAATGGCAGCCTGGGGTAGTGTGCTAAAACGAC
This sequence comes from Ascaphus truei, assembly GCA_036426205.1. NCBI lineage: Eukaryota > Metazoa > Chordata > Amphibia > Anura > Ascaphidae > Ascaphus > Ascaphus truei. The sequence continues at coordinate 9,505 of WSYH01007285.1, forward strand.
GCACTAATGTTTGGGCCGGTAGCGCCATGGTAAAGAATAGTGACGACTGACTGCGTGGGCGGCGCAGATCAAAATGCAGTGCTTCCATGAGTGCAGAATAGGAAGAAGAAGATCGGAGCCACTGCAAGTGGACAAGCATCCGGCCACTTGCCGTCAGGGTAAGTTGAAAAAACTTTAGTGGCACACTTACAACACACCATGCTTACACAAACCATGCCTCCCCCGTCAACGCGTTGTCACGCTAATGGAACATCGCTTCGTCCAAGGACTAGCCACCACCCTAGTTGGCACACCCTGCAGTCCTATCCCACAATAACTAAGACAGGCCATTTTACCTTTGTTTCCCAACTTGTCCCTTACTCCCTCTCAGGAGCAGGCACCTCATGTCGTCTCTGGTATCTGTTTGCCTGTTTGTCCTTATGTAAGACATTCTGTTTATAACAATGGATGTTCTCTGCGGTTCTTATTTCAAGGATGTCTTCTTTTCTACCCCCTTTTGTATCTAAAGCCCTTCCCATTCCGCCTAAACCGTCTCACTGAATCCCCACACCTCTGGAATGCCCTCCCTCCTCACGAACCACCCCCAGTACATACCCCCTCTCTATCCACCTTTAAGACCCACATTATAATAACACATCTGCTTAAAGAAGATATGAGTAGCACTGGATAATCATGGCAACTGATACATAAGCTTGGCCCCTCAGATGCACTTACCGAAGAGTTCCCTACATTGTACTTATAACGTTATTCCTACCTACCAATTAGACGTAAGCCCTTCCCTGCCCCCCTGGGCAGGACTCCTCTTCTTAATTGTACTTTTACAGTAGTCTGAAGCCTATTCTCATGAATTGTTGTTTTTATTATTGCTATTTATATGATGTTACTACTGTAGCGATAGTACAGTTTATGGCGCTATATACCTATTTCCTCCACTTTCCTCAATCCTAGCCAGAGACCTTTTTTTGATTTTCATCATTCTGAAATCGGGGTGCCCCTGGTCTGAGAATCGATGTATAAAAAGGGTCGTCTACAGTAACAAACCCCTTCTTGTCCACTTACCTGTGTACAGGAATAGGTCCCCCGTCTGTCAGATGGTTGAAAGATGGAGCGGCGGGAGTGCGGTGGACAGATCAAGTCACAATCTGCAGGTGACTGCAAGAAAGCCCTGCGTGCAGTTGGGTGGTGGAGGCGGCTAATAGATCATAATACGCAGGAGGGCAGAGCGCATAGGGGAACGGCTTTGGGAGGGCACACATGTAACACCGGAAGTTGACCGGTGTCGACTCCGTACAGTGTGCACGCCCAAGCCGTTCCACATATGCTGCTTGCTCCTGCTCAGCTATCTGCTATTTATGATTTCCTGCCGCCAGCACCCCCCCCCCCCCCCGCAGAGTATCTCATATCTTCATTAAACCTGCAGATTTTGGACTGTCTGCCTGCCGCACACCCACACCAGCTGACGTCGGCCCCGAAAGAGAAGGATTGAAGAAAGAACCCTTCCCCCCCCCTCCCCCTCCCTTCCCTCCCTTCCTCCCCCCCCTTCCCTCTCTCCCCCCCCCCCCTCCCCGTCCTCATTGGTAAACTGAAAATTTAATTTTCCTCGATGTAAGGGCCCAAATCGATGGTGCCGTCTTACAATCGAATGGCGTCTTACCAAATCGAGGCAAGGAAATCACGGAACATATAAATAAAGGCATCTACCAATACAATTATTAATCTGTACCTCTGTAACCGCCTCCTCAACGCGCGCGGAAGATAACCCAAGCACGAGCAAAGCGCTTTACACACGAAAACCAGGCGTATAGTTTAATACATCTGCTGTTATTGTACCCAGTGGGGGGGTCAAAACACAAGTTGACATCACCCTGAAAAAGAACCCATTTATTATTTTTCGGCTTTTACTCTATTATTGTCGGTGTTGATTGTTGTAATCTGCTTCCAATCGAAAGAGCATTGTGTTTGTGCATGCATTCACTTCATACGATACTTATGCTCTTGGGGCTTCCTGGGAGCACCGATGCTGCGAGGGGGGTGGTTTTTGGGGACTTTTTTGGTTATAGGGTGGTGCACTTCTGTTGTGCCTCAGAGGGAGCCTTTCAGATCACCGGGTTGATGGTTTCATGGTCTGTGCTGTATTAGTGACAGCATATGAGGTCACCTCGCCATAGGTGTTAACTTCAAGTATATAGGCAGTCGTACCTGGCTACAACAGCCATGAAACTGTCATATAAAACGAGGGAAAGGACCGGGGGGCCGGGGTGTTTAGTGGACGGTAGAAGTCTCTCTGATACGCCGCGGCCCACCAAGGGCCGAAAGAGACCGGGGTCGCCGAATTTTAAAACAAATCACACATACAGTGCATTACCAGATTCATGTCCCGGGGAGGGTTGGTGGGAGCGCTGTGTGGGGGGCGCTTGGGGGGGGTGGGGGGGTGACCCCCAAAGCGCAGAACTACTAAGGACGAGAGGGGGATGGAGGCGATAAATGCATTTGATTTTGAACGCGACCGCGTACAGGCAAATATAAAGGCACCAGCCTTTTAGTTTAAACAGCTGGCAAAAAGAAATAAATGCAACCTCAATTCAAGGTTGTTCCAGGCGGTGTGGGACGCAAAAGTAAAGCAATAGACTTTTTCTACTATATACGCACTGTACAAAGGATCTGAAAAGACGAGAGGTGATATAAGAGTGGCACAAATTAAGTGAATAAAGACATAAGTATGTGCTACGCATTGGTTTCACATTTACCTAACTGACCAGAGGGTATAAGCGATTCCTATCATTCAATAATAATAAAATAATAATAATGAATAGGGGCGAGGGTTGAGCTTGTAGTAGCGCTGTGCCTTAGGTTTTTATTGCTAGCCGCCTTCATACAGAGACATTTTCGAGGACAACGGCCCTGTCCAGTGGGAAGCCTTACAGTCATGGAAGTTTTGGTGCCGGAAGGAGGCACAGGGACAACCGCGGAGTAATGTGTGGAGTTTGGCGACCCACAACCGATCACAAGGCAACAGTCCGTCTACAGAGGAATTGAAACCAGACTCCCTCTGCTTCACACTCTTACTGAGTGCCAGTCAGTCAGTGTCTTGTTACGGACACTGCAAGCACTCCCTGCCTACCCCAACTGACCTCCAGAATCTTTTGACCCTGAGTTCGTCATAGGGCACTTGCTCAGTTTTCTTGAGGGGGGGGGGGTGCCTGGGGGTTAGTGAACGGGGCCCTGGACTGGCTACGACAGGCGTGGGGCGGCACGGGGCTTCCGAGTCACAAACAGAGGTGCAGCCCTTCCGAGAGTTGTCAGCTCTCCTAGGGGGCATGTTGGTGAGCCAGAGAGGGGTGGCGGGGGGGGGGACATCTTTATCTAATCCTTGATCGCCATGCCCTGGAAGGATGGGGCACCAAGACCTGGGCGCTTGGTGCCCTGTAAGGTTAAGGTTTACACAAATACAGGCCCAATCACAGCCACTGATATACCAGGATCAGGGAGGCTGGTGCGATTCCCATCGCAGGACTACCTGCAGTGCCTGGGTTTATGTAAGTATCATTGGTGGCCCGGTGAAGGTGACAGTCCACGACAATTAGATGAAAAGTAAAAACCACGCTGCCCTTGCTGAAAATCCATGTCAAGAGGGAGGGAAAACGGGACCCTAGGTTTAGAATTCCGCTGGTCCAAATAGTGTGGTGTCTCGCCGACATGGCGGCATTTGGGCTGAGGTATTGGTGATTTAGACGTTACTACGGTTTATGCCTCGTTACGATTTTTTTAGTTCTAGGTAAGGAAAATTCTGCGTTAAGCGTCTCAAGGCTTTTTTATGGGAGAGGTTCAGATTAGGGTGTTTTTTATAGGATAGGGCAGCAGAGTGGTGAATTGGGGGGGTGAGAAGTGCGTTGAGGGAGGTATTGGTTGTCGTTAAGCTAGGTTCTTTTAGTAGGCCCCGTCAGCCCGCCGCCAAATTCATCACTACGACTGGGGCGTTAGTGACTGTGCCCCTATATGTTTTTCCTCCAGCCCTGGACCTTTAAGTTGTCTCTAACATGAAGGATCTGGAGGGGCGGACACATACCCATCTATATTTGTGTGTCGGGGGGACGGCAGTAAGCCCCACCCGCACGGCGGAGGCCCATGCGGAAGGGAGAGCGAGACGGCTGGCGACAACGTTGGGGACGTTAGCGAGTGGGTCAGAACAGGATGGGCCGAAGGTCCAGGGGGTTAAGAGGGGGACACCGAGCAAAGCTGTTATGGAACACATTCCAGAAGCATCCAGCGCCCGCGGCGTGAGACATCCGGGTGAGGCAATGACGAGTGGCAATGTATTTAGTGGTGTACAATCGTCAGGTGATTGACACACGGGTCGTGCAACACAGGGGCGTAACCCAGTGACTTATTTACCAACTCAACCGTCACCTGCAGGCAAAGCGGAACAGGGTGTCCGGTGTCCCCTTAACCGATATCCCGCCTCCACGCCCACAGATGGGTCACCCTGCAGCAAGCTCAAAGTCATCTCTTTTTGACCACCTGATCCCCACTTCCACCTTAGTGCTACCATGTTTGGTTCCAGGATATCCTTGACGACTGACATGTTGGGGTTCACCAGATGGATCTGCACTGTTGGAGAAACAACGGTAGAAAACAATCACACAGATCATTATTAGAAAACCCTGGTGTTCTCAGAGGTTCAATGGTCTTCCTAAATCAAATGCTTAAAGAGGTATTACCACGTTTTTTGTTTAAAACGGTCTTTTACCTAATCCTCTTGATTCCGCATAAGACTGTTTGTTACCAATTGGGTTCGGTGATACAAGGCTGATGTTCAACCACCAGATGTTGTTCCATTTGTGAGTTGTTTTATGGTTTACTCATGATAGCAGCAGCATGAGGTTTTTAATTCAAGAGACGATGGGACCCCTACGAGCCGAGGCACATGGTTTTCCATGGCAGATAAGCTCTTAGAATAAACAGAGGCGTAGAAGACAAGGATAAAACAGCATACCAGTCGTTATAGAAAGAAGAAGGCCAGCCTCTAATATGGGACTTGCATTACTACACTAAATCCAGTCTGACAAAATAGGGACAAGTGGTGCCCCATCTGACCATCGAGCTGTATCAGACAAAAAAATTAACTTATTCCAATTAACACATAATAATGGGTCGGCCGAATAAGGTCATTCTATATGTGCTTGTATGGTACAGGTAAAGGCGTGTGTGGCTTGTATGGTACAGGTAAAGGCGTGTGTGGCTTGTATGGTACAGGTAAAGGCGTGTGTGGCTTGTATGGTACAGGTAAAGGCGTGTGTGGCTTGTATGGTACAGGTAAAGGCGTGTGTGGCTTGTATGGTACAGGTAAAAGCGTGTGTGTCTTGTAGGGTACAGGTAAAAGCGTGTGTGGCTTGTAGGGTACAGGTACACTGTTGTGTACGTATAGGACAATTGGCAGCGGCCGTTTAGACGCGACCATTCACCTGTTTCGTCACAGAGACGTTTGGCCGCTACAGGTAATGATCCCCTAAAATCCAAACCTTAACCCCATACCCTAAAAACCTTAACCCATTAACCCCTTACCCTTAAACCTTAACCCCTAATCCTAACGCTAATCACCTACCTCAGGGCCGAAATGGCCAGTGGCAGCCAGCTGTTAGTGGCGGCAAAACCAGCCCTTTTCCGTCAGTGAGGGGGCTGTCAGGGGACGGTATGTGAAGGGTTAGGATCGTGATTGGGGTCAGAGGACTGTGAAGTAACAGGTCCCACCCGAGGGACCAGACTGTTCCCGTGTTTCGTTTGTGTTTGCTGTTTTATTCCCGAACAAATTCAAATAGCCCGAATAAACCATTTCCTAAGCATCACAAAGGGCTTTTTTTGAGCAAAATACTGTAAGTGCACGTAAATCTCATATTTAACTTGTGCTTGAGTGCTTCCATGTACAGTAAAAGCTTTGTTATACGGCAAATGCCGGACATTTATTTATAAAATATTTTACCAGGCAGTAATACATTGGGAGTTACCTCTCGTTTTCAAGTACCGTAATTTCCGGACTATAAGCCGCACCTGAATATAAGCCGCACCCACTGAATTTTAAAAAAATTATTATTTTGAACATAAATAAGCCGCACACGTCTATAAGCCGCAGGTGCCTACCGGTACATTGAAACCTCCCATCAACCCCCTCTGCACCTCGCATCACTCTCCCCCTGCACCTCCCATCACTCTCCACCTGCACCTCCCATCACTCTCCCCCTGCACCTCCCATCACTCTCCACCTGCACCTCCCATCACTCTCCCCCTGCACCTCCCATCAACTCCCCCTGCACCTCACATTAACCCCCCCAGCACCTCACATCAACCCCCCCAGCACCACACATCAAGCCCCCCAGCACCTCACATTAACCCCTGAGCACCTCACATTAACCCCCAGCACCTCACATTAACCCCCCAGCACCTCACATTAACCAGTAAATACCTCTGCCGTCCAAGCAGGAGTGCACGCACGCACGCTCTAGCAAGCAGCAGGCAGGAAGTGCCTCAATGCTAGAGCGCGCTGCTACTCTGCGAGGGGGAGAGCGGGCTCGCGGGGGATGGTGACAACGGGCTCGCGGGGGATGGTGACAGCGAGCTCGCGGGGGGGCGCGGGAGAGTGGACTCGGGAGGGAGGGAGGGGGAGAGCAGAAAGCGGGAAAAATCCATATATTAGCCGCGTCATTGTATAAGCCGCGAGGTTCAAAGCGTGGGGAAAAAGTAGCGGCTTATAGTCCGGAATTTACGGTATGTCCTGGACATAGAGTTATAATGACAAATAATACATGGTTACAAATACAGTTACATAAGTGAACAGGGTATACATTATATACAAATTGCAGGCATACTTAAAGATAATATATATTATGGGCGTATGTAACAATTACAGACCAGACTAAAATGTGAAACAGCTTTGGTTTTGAAAGAACTTAAACTGGTGCCGGATAAGCAAAAATTCCGGTTAACAAAGAGGAATACCATAATTGTAGTATAACATTTCAAAGAATTACAACACATGATAAAGTATAAAATAGTATACAGGTACTCGCTAATACTACTGTAATACTGTCAAAAAGAGCCGGCTGCGCTCGGAAATACTCGGAGCGACATGGAGGTGCCAGATAGCTTTGGTACGGATTCCGCTTACTACACAGAAGATTTGCATTGGGCTAGATCAGAAATTTCGGATACTAAAGGTAAAATGCCGGATAATACAGGTTTTACTGTGTTAACTTGACATTTCTCAACCTGCGTCAAAATGATTTTTTTTTTTTTTTTTTGTTTACCGCCCTTTGGCGCACAGCAATGGCCTGCGCTCGGCTTACATATGTAAATGGTTTATACGAAAAACAAATGTTTCTGTGCGGCCAAAAGAAAGGAGAAAGTCCAGACAAATCAGCCACCAAGGTCAACTTAGCATAAACCTTAAAAGTCTGTTCATCGTGTTTGGCGCAGAATTGCGTTTCTATGTATCGACCGCAGATGTTTTATTATATATAGGTTTAGCAAAATGCATTGCTGTATGTTCACAATTTGGGTATTAGAAATAATATTTCAGCAATCAGTTTATATTGACTTTTATACCAATGGTATTTGGGACCGAGACTAAATTTGTAAAGCTTCCAGTGACTGAGCTCCAGATCAGAACCAACGCTAACACCACCCTAACACCTGTCACTAGTTTAACATACCTGGGCATATGGTTTGACTCCCACTTAACAATCGGAATGCACATTGATACCCTGACAACCAAAACCTATGCCAAACTAGGTGTACTTTATAGGAAAACATCCTCCCTAAGGCCTCGTCCATGGTTGTTGCTTGCTGGCGGAGGCGCGCTTCCGCTCAGCACTGAGCCCCTACAGTCGCAATTAGAGCGGCTTTAGTAGGGGCTCGCCTACTCTTCCGCAAGCGCGCGGAACGTAGGTCTTAGGGAAATTTACAATTTCCCCGCTTGCCGGAGCGCAGGGCCGGTCACGTGAGCGGTTCGCCCAATGAGGGCGAACCAGCTCCGTGACGTCATTGGCCCGCCCCCTGACGGCGCGCAGGGAAAGCACCCGCTTTCCCTGAGCCTCAGCGCGCCTCAGCACGCCAGCGAGAAGCTTGGCCGAGGCCTAAGTCTGCTGGTCAGAAAGCGCATCGCACAGCAGATGCTAATACCATTAATAGACTATGGAGACATAGTTTACGGCTCGGCACCCCAAACTCACCTTAGTAAACTTGACACCCTCTACAACTCAATATGCCGTTTCGTTCTCCAATCCAACTACAACACACATCACTGCGAAATGCTCAAAGAACTAGATTGGTCATCACTCGAGTCTAGGCGCAAAGTTCACCTTTCCTGTCTTGCCTTTAAATTCTTCATGGGCAAGCTACCCAGCTACCTGAACAAGCTCCTCACCCCTACCACATGCAGCACTTATCATCTGAGATCTGACTCCAAAAGACTGTTCATGGTCCCAAGGTTCAGCAAAGTATCCGGCCGTTCCTCCTTCTCTTACCGTGCACCCCAAAACTGGAACAACCTGTAAGGCAATACGCACGGCCATAGGGCGCACGTGTGCACGAGCGCGATAGCGCGTCCTATTTTTCACAAGACAAAATCTTTTGGTTTTGTCTCGCGACGGTCGGGTCACGTGCGCTGTTCAGCCAATGAGGGCTGAAACGCTCACATGATATCACGGACACGCCCCCAAACATTGAATTGGAGCTGCTATTAGTCGCGTCAACTCCTCAAGCCCCCGCAGGCCGCGGATCGCTCGCGCAGCAGGCGCGCGTGGCGTCACGTGCTCCATCGCGTGCGCGCCTACTATGTACAAGGCCTCAGACTTGGGAGGGGTGTGATTTCCTCTGGCTTCTCACTTGTGTGTTGTCACTGTGTGTTCAGCAATTGTTTGTACAGCCTGAGTCCCTCTTCCCCTCCTCCTCTTATCTTTATTGTTTCCTGGATGAGGACAGGGTGGGGATAAGGGGAAAGAAAACACTTGACTGACAAACACTTCCCCATTCGGGGGCCCCTAAGGATTGTTATATAGTCCCTGCTGCGCATGCAGGCCTGCGCCCAGCATTTCGCGTGCTAGGGTGCAAGCGGTGACGCGCGCAGTTAGGGGGCGTGACCCTGACGTCACAGCGTTAGGCCGCGCTGTGATTGGTTCGCAGAGTGGCGAAAGCGCGAAAATGCAATATTATTGGATTTTCCCCGGTCTGCCGCGCCACCTCTCACGGCCGTGCACACGCGCGTCCCAAGTATACAAACGTCTGGCTAACAGCCAATTATAATTGACGCGCGCACGGTAGCGCACGCTCTGTATTACACGCCTAAGAAATTAAACTGGCCGACTATGTGGGATTAATTATGCCTTTCATAGAGAAAAAAAATCCAGTTGCTGGTACGCGAACAGATTCTACAATAATACCATTTAAAAAAAAAAATAAGCTATTGCACGCTGCATAAAAGAATCGTGTTAGTAATAATGAAATAATAGCATGTTCTTGTATAGCGCTGCTAGTTTTACGTAGCGCTTTACAGAGACATTTTGCAGGCACAGGTCCCTGCCCCGTGGAGCTTACAATGTATGTTTTTTGGTGCCTGAGGCACAGGGAGATAAAGTGACTTTCCAAAGGTCACAAGGAGCCAACACCAGGAATTGAACCAGGCTCACTGAGCCACTCTCTCTCTCACTAATTTCATAGTTATGAAAAGATCTTAGTACCAACGTTTCGGCCCAGCATAGGGCCTTCATCTGGGTCATAATAAGTGAAAGTACACCCCAATCATCAAAACCAACCAAGGGAGGAGGTTGAAAATAACCTTCAACAAAATTGCACAAAGCAACATGAAAGTGGAAGCCACGTGTCCATAACATGGAGGAATTGAGGCATCGGATGTTTCACTGCAAAGTCCTCCTGGTGTAAAAAAAAAAAATAGTTGGCACAAGAATGTGTGGTATCCTTCAAACCAATCAGATGTTAAATGTTTCATATACTAGTCAAGTCGAAACAAAGCAAGGATTTGCATTTAAAGCTGCAGACCAAGCAATATCCTACGTGTTTAATTAAAAAACAATCAGTTCTGTACTATGAGGAAAGTATTATGAGAGGGAAAAAAAGCATTTTTTTTAAAAACCTGCTAAGAATGACATTTTGAATGTATTATAATGTAACAAGCAACCATTTACAAAGTCACATCCCCTTCCTCTTCTTTTGAGCCCTGCCCTCTCTCTAGCAGCGCACCAATTGTATCTAGTGACTGCCTGGTCACATGATCTTCACATCTTTGGTCCTCTTCTGTTCCACTGACAGCCATTTAGTGAACCCCCGAGCCGAATCTTCGCCGATCAGTCACGGATCGATCGGCAACTTAGCTAATTACTTATCATTGTGTGGATTGTATTGATGCACATTATAAAAGGAAAAAATAAATAAAAAACGGCGGCTTGGACTGCTGCTTTAAGCGATCTAGGACATTTGATCGCAGCCATTTTGCTGTGACCAAATGACCGCCAGCACTTCGGCGTGACAGGACCTGTCTCTGGCTGCTTCGCCGCTAAAGTAAGTGTCTAAGCTTAACCCTTAACCTAAGCATTTAACCTAAAACCCGTATGCAGGGCATTCGTATGCATCAATATGCAGGTTGCATGCTAGCTGGGTGTCGTACGCGACCTGCATACGAACAAGGGTTAATACTGACGCTCGCAAGCGCTCCCACTTTTCACCTCCGCAAAGGTCCGTCAAATGGACAATATCTCCTCTACAGGATCATGGATTAATATACAGCTCACAAGCTGCCCCACTCTTCCCCTCTGCAAAGGTCCCTCAAATAAGTTATATCTCTCCTCAATCCGTCCCAATATAGCCCCGCCACGAACAGCACACAAGTGAGAACGTGACTTAGACATGCAACCAGGTTTAATGCACACGGCTACTTTAGCCACCTGTCTCCTCCGCAAGGAATAAGTGAGTTAATATTAACCCCTACTCAGTTGCAAATCATAACCATCCACTGCCACCACCTGGGGTATGCAAATAAGATATCAAATTAATATTTGCCAGGGCCTCAGGTCCCTGTTTAGTATAGAAAAACATATGCATTTTAACACACCAAAATCAGTTGTAGCAAAAATGTGCCAGAATCGTAATTACTCTCCCCAGAGTGTGCAATCAGTTCATTCAGTGCCCAAAGCATTACTTATTAAATGTTTTAATTTTAATATATATATAAAAATACAGTGCTTAGATTACAGAAAAGGTATTACAAAAAACATACAGTAGCTCATTAACCCCTCAAGCACCAAATGGATTACCTACATAATATCTCATGATATTATCATGACACTTATCGTAATTAAAAAACACTTACTCCAAAAGCACTCCAAAATTGACATGTACTAATCATAAGAATATGTATTGGTAAAAAAAACTAGAAGTAATGACAATTACAGAAGTAGAATGTAAACTTTTTGGCTCAGTAATTAATCGCTCAGTGTCTGCGGTCAGCAATATATAACGCAGCACAGTGCGGCCCCACAGCATGCTGGGACCCAGCGCAGATGTCATGATAATCATAATAATGAGAATGTGCCAGCAGCCAGTTACTCGCAGAAAGGGTTAACAATAATAGTCATTGTGTCTTTACTGAGGTTCTCTCGGTGTTCCTGATTGAAATCTTTCAGTCATACTGTGCTGTGCTGGCAGCAGCATCATGAGGCTATCTGTTACCACTTGACATGTCTTCTTTGCAGGAGCTATACCTGGCCTACAATGACCTGAGTGACCTCAGCCAGGTGAGCATGCTGGAGCACCTGGAGATCCTGGACCTAGAGGGGAATAACCTGGAGCACATGTGCCAGCTGCAGTACCTGGCACTGTGCAGCAACCTAACCACGCTCACCCTGGAGGGCAACCCGATCTGTGCCAGTCCCAGCCCTGAGGCCGCCGAGGTGACTCCTTAATGACTTATCATGTGGCAGGGGTCCAAACTGATTGCTGTCCAACAGCTGCACACCATTTAGTATTGGAGGTTCACCCCATGTTATATTCATGGTCCCTTATGTTAGAATGGACTTTCACTATGCAGTATTGGGAGTCCGCCATGAAACATTTGGGGTTCACCATACTCAAATAGAAATACATTATGGTCTAATAGGAGGACCTTGTGCTTTATTGGACGTTACCATGCACTGTTATATTGGAGCTCCACCATATAATATTGGTGCTCTATTGGAGGGTATACCATGTAATATTGAAGGCTCATCGTAATGTAATGGAAAGCCATCGTGGTCCTATATGGTGAGGTCTACCATGCTCTAATATGAGGACCCCATGATTATTTGGAGGTCTACAATCCTATAATAAAGAGCAACCAAGGTATAATGGAGGTATCGTTATCATTCCTCAATGGAGGAGTTCCTTGCTCTACTGGACATCAGCCATATTATAAGTGCTCTTTGTTATATTGGCAAGTACTCATTGTTCTAATGAAGAGAGCGCCACCATGCTCCTATGAGGAGTCCCCATGCTATAATGGAACATTCCTATTCTATATTGAAGGTAGCCAGCTCTATGCTATATTGTCCCCCACCCTATGTCCTTTTATTATATAGCCCAGCCCGCATGCTCTAATGTCCAGCCCCCTCTAACATTGCCCACCCTTATCCAATATTGCCCATGCCCTATTATATTGCCCCCCTCTGATGCTATATTGCCCACTTCTACACTCCTCAGTCGCCATGCTACATTGTCCACCCCTCCTCCCCCATTATACTGCCCACCTCTGCTATATTGTCAGCCCTTCATGTACAGTAATACACAGTAGCCCGGTTCCGTTATGGGACATGGTTATGGGTCCTCTATGCTCCACGATGTGTTGCAAGCCTCTTCCCTGCAGCCAATCCTGTCCTGTGTCAGAGGGGTTAAGGTGATTGCAGAGTTCTGATAGAGACCCAGCTGAGCACGCACCCTGCCCCGGTGCAGTGGGCTCCATCTCTCCCCAGGCAGAGCCTCTAATAAGGTTACTCATCCTGTCTGCATCTGGCTCTCTAGCCTGATCTGATTTCACTTCGAGTGAGATCATCTTCTGTCAACCTCCCCCCCATGATAAATCCTCCAGGGTTATAGCTGCCAGACAGAAACTGAGGCAGGGAAGGGACACACGGGGGTGACAGGAAAAAGAGAGTCACGGTGATAAGGAGACGAAGGTCTGGACCAAGGGCCAATTACAGAAAAAGGGGCACTCACAAGGATAGGAATAGAGGGCACAGGGACAGAACAAAGAGATTGCCACCATGGGAAGGTATATAAGGGACAAAGATCAGTCCTTGGGTCAATATTAAAATAATAGTATAGAAAGTTAAAGTAACCTAATAGTATAGTAAAAGGAGTAGAAAGATTATTAATTGCACAGGAGAAGAATTATGTACATGAGTATGGTATAATTTATTAAAAAAAAAACAACAAAGTATTATAGCATTAAAACATCATAGCAATAATATAAAATAATAAAGAATAGTAAAGAACATTCTAAAAATAAGAAAAGTTATAGTATACTAAATGTTGAGCAATGGTATAATATATTATAATATTGTTGTATTATCTATTTATAGTAATGGAAGGGTAATAATAGACCATTAGTATAATATACTGTGTAGTAGTATAGAATACTATAATAACATTAGAAAGGTAAGACTAGGGCAATAGTAAGCAAACAATAGTATGGTATAAAATATTATAATATAATAAAAGAACAATAGTATAATAATAATAACAATAGTTATCATATGCTATCATTTCCATTCTTGTCTAGTCTCACTGATTTGATATAATAGTATAAAATATTCTGATAATGATAAAAGAGTATTTGTAAACTCACTCAAGTCTGACAGGCCCCACAAAGCGGCTTTACCCCATAATCACAGAACATACAGCGCTTCCAGGTGCAGCATGGGATTCTGGGTAACTCCATACAAATGAGCACATAAAGTGCGTCCCTTTTAATGTGGATCAGTTTAAGCATATGCCTGCAGTTTTACACAGCTTTGTAGCAAAATCCTGGGTCAAAAAAGTCTACAGCAAATCTACTCACAGACTATTCTTTCTAACGTTGGGTCTCATCAGTGATGTACCATGAGTGCTCATTTGCTTATCATTACCCAGGATCCCTGGCTGCAGGGGAAGCGCTGTGAGCTGTATGATTATGAGGTAAGGTAGGTTTGAGGACCTGTGTGAGACGTGAATGTCCTGGGCATGACGCACACTTCGGGCCACTGTCTCGCCTTATGGTTAGACCGTGCACCTGGTTCGGGAGACCTTCCGGCCTGAAAGAACAGTACATGGTTTGTGAGGCCTTTCCGGCTGAGGAACCAAGATTTTCAGTTCACATGACCTACTGGTTATTGAACGAAGAGCTACAGATCTTGGCCCGTTGGGATGAAGACGACGCTGAGGATCTGAATGCGCAGAATCGTGAAAATGTGTCACAGAGAAGTGACCGAGGAGCACTTTTTGAAAGCACAACGTTTCGGGATAACCTTCATCAGGTGCAGAGAAAATCAAAAATGATTAAAACTAGTATAATAAGAGCATAATGATAGTCGTATAATGACAGAGTAATGACAATATAAAGTAGACTCATAGCGTATCCATTGTAAAGTAATAGTAGACTAATAGTCACATAATAGCAATAGAATAGAACCACTACACCAGGGGTGTTCAACCCGTGGCCCGTGGGCTGCATGCGGCCAATCAGTGCCTCATGTGCGGCCCCTACCTAAAATGTTACTACACCATAGGCTAGGGGTCGGCAACATGGCTCTGTCAGCAACTACTAGCTCAGTTTGGGTGGTCCGGACGGCGGTTTGTGTGTGTGTAAGGGGGGAATTCTGTGGGTGGGGCGGAGTGAGTGTGAGGAATTGAGTGGAGGGGGGGAGAATTGAGTATTGGGTGGGAGGTGAAGAGGGAATTAGGGGGTGGGTAGAAATGAGTGTGTGGGGGGGATTGAATGAGAAATGAGGGGGAGGGAGAGAGACGAGGGGGAGGGAGAGGAGGGTGGGTGGGTGGGGGAGAGAGTGCGAGAAAATGGAGAGAGTAAATAAATATACAGGACTAAGCATATTTCTATTTATTTTGTGTGTTTTTTTGCCCGTGGGTGGACATGACCAATGACAAACTGTTTTGCACAGAATAACAATGAAAACACAAATGAAAGGGACTTATTATTGTGAGATACATTTCATTCCCCCGCATATGTTTTTCCTTTCCCTAATTGGTATTGAAGTAAGCTTGTCGTATGTTAATGCTTATATATACCTATTCGACACTATTCAATTTATTATTATTTTTATTATTGTGGCCCTTTGACAATGACGCTGGTAAATTCTGGCTCCAACTCCCAGTCAGGTTGACAACCCCAGCACTATACCAATAGGATACAGTACAGGCAGTCCTCGGTTATCCAACGGAATCCGTTCTGGAAGTAGCGTTGGGTAGTGAAACCGTTGTAAAGTGAGCCCCATGTTATACAGTGGCGGTGAGCGTTGGATAACGCATTCCGGCGTCGAGAAACGCCCCATAGGGAGGCATTGTAAAGCGTTGGATATGCCATTCGTTGTAAAGTGAAACGTTGGATAACGAAGACTAACTGTATAGCAGTGGCAGAATGATAACACACTCTGGAAATAGTGTCGTAACAGAGGGATAAAATAGAGCAGTATAGTAGAGAAAAATATTGAAGGCTAAAGTATAGTAATAGTATAAGAGAAGAAATATAAAGTAAACTGTAACAACAGTGTTGGAAGAATAAAGTCGAGTACTGTATTAATAGAGCAATAGAATGATTAATGTTATGGCAGTGACATGGTTAAGGGGTCAGTCCCTCCTAGGAGCAAAGTGTACTAATGGCAGTGACATGTTTAAGGGGTCAGTACCTCCTAGGAGCAAAGTGTACTAACGGCAGTGACATGGTTAAGGGGTCAGTGCCTCCTAGGAGCAAAGCGTACTAATGGCAGTGACATGGTTAAGGGGGCAGTCTCTCCTAGGGACAAAGTGTACTAATGGCAGTGACATGGTTAAGGGCAGCCCTCCTAGGAGCAAGTCTGCTCAAATGGCAGTTGACATGGTTAAGGGGGCAGTCTCTCTAGGACAAAGTGTACTAATGGCAGTGACTGATTAAGGGGTTCAGTCCTCCTATGGGCAAAGTGTATAATGGCAGTGACATGGTGTAGGAGTACAGTCCCTCCTAGGAGAAAAGGTACTAATGGCGTGACATGGTTAGGGGTCAGTCCTCCTAGGGCAAAGTGTTACTAATGGCAGGACATGTTAAGGAGTCATTCCTCCTAGAGGAGAAAGTGAACTAATGGCAGTGCCATGGTTAAGGGGTCAGTGCCTCCTAGGAGCAAAGTGTACTAATGGCAGTGACATGGTTAAAGAAGCTATAGGGGTTAACTTTAAAGGGAAAAAATATATTTTTTTATTACAGATTTGAAGCAGATGGTCTCCTGAGCTGAATCCCATTAATTTCAGCTCCAGGGAACCCCTGCTTCCAGAGATACTTACCTCCAATAAGGAGTGCCGATATCTCTGCCGAGTTTAAAGGTCCAGGTCACGGGGGCCAATAGAAAGCCACGAAGGATGATGTCACAGCTTCCAATTGGCCTGCATGACGCGGGACATTTAAACACCGCCATTAGATTAAGGATCACGGTTTCTCTGCCTGCAGGAATACCGGCACCACTACGGTGGTAAGTACCTCTGGAAGCAGGGCGTCTCCGGAGCTGAAATTAGCGGTGTTTAGCTCCGGAGACCCCCTAATAACAGTTATATGTTTAAGGGGCCAGACTCTCCTAGGAGCAAAGTGTACTAATGGCAGTGACATGGTTAAGGGGTCAGTCCCTCCTAGGGGCAAAGTGTACTAATGGCAGTGACATGTTTAAGGGGTCAGTCCCTCCTAGGGGCAAAGTGTACTAATGGCATCGTGACATGGTTAGGGGTCAGTCCCTCTAGGAGCAAAGTGTACTAATGGCAGTGACATGGTTAAGGGGTCAGTCCCTCCTAGGGGCAAAGTGTACTAATGGCCAAGTGACATGTTAAGGGATCAGTCCCTCCTAGGAGCAAGTGAACTAAATGGGCGAGTGACATGTTTAAGGGTCATCCCTCCTAGGAGCAAAGTGTACTAAGGCAGTGACATGGTTAAGGGGTCAGTCCCTCCTATGAGCAGAGTGTACTAATGGCGTGACATGGTTAATGGGTCAGTCCCTCCTAGGGGCAACGTGTACTAATGGCAGTGACATGTTTAAGGGGTCAGCCCCTCCTAGGAGCAAAGTGTACTAATGACAGTGACATGTTTAAGGTGTCAGTCCCTCCTAAGAGCAAAGTGTACTAATGGCAGTGACATGGTTAAGGGGTCAGTCCCTCCTAGGAGCAAAGTGTACTAATGGCAGTGCCATGTTTAAGGAGTCATATCTTGGTGATTTTTAACTGAAATCTGAAACCTATACGTATTTTGAAACCATTTGTTAAAGTCAGTTTCTATGCATGGTGAGCTGAGATTTGGGAGGGGTTGGATTTCCTCTGCTTGCTCCCGCTTATCTGATGTTTCTGTGTGTTCAACAAGAGTTTGAACAGGCAAAAAAAACAAACCCTCTCTCTTCTTCCTTAGCCGCTCTCTACTAAGCGCAGGGTGGGATAAGGGTAAAGAGAACACTTTATTGACGATTATAGGCTAAAGCAGTAAAATTCCGGGCATTATTGAAAACCCTGCTCTCTGATAGGTTAAATTCCAGGCATTATCCAATCAGTAATGCCCAGAATTTTAGCAGTTGCAAAGTGCAGTTTCACATGTTGTTTATTTCCAGCCAATCAGCTTTCAGAACAGCTGAGACAGGGCAGAGGATTGGTTAGAATGAAGTAACAGCTCTAGGGCAGGGAATTGGTCAGGACGTATCAGCCACGGGTTGACTCCTCCCCCTCCCGAGCTGACAGATTTTCTGAGCAGATTCAGTTGAATTGGGTGGGGGAGTCTGCAAAGAAGTAAGTGGCTGTCTGCAGTTTGTGTGTGAGTGTGTCAGTAGCAGTGTGTGTGTGTGTGTGTGCTGTTGTGTGTAGTGGTGCTGTGTGTGTGTGTATAGAGCTCCAGTGTGTGTCAGTGTCAGCAGCAGTGTTTATGGGTGTAGCATGTGTGTGTAGCAGCAGTTTGTCTGTTGTGTGTAGAGGTGCTGTGTTGTGTGTAGAGGTGCTTTGTATAGAGGTGCAGTGTTGTATGTGTAGAGGTGCTGTGTTGTATGTAGAGGATGGGGGGGTAGAGTGCAAAGTTTAGTAAGTGGCTGCATTTTTTATTGTGTGCTGCAGTGTGTGGTTGTACTGGTGTGTTGGTGTTGTGTGTGGTGTGTGTGTGTGTGTGTGTGTGTGTGTGTGTGTGTGTATAGAGCTACTGTGTGTGTGGTATAGAGCTCCAGTGGGCAGTGGATATTCAGAGTTGAGTGCAAATAGCCGCACGGCTATTCGCACTCAGAAAATAAAATGGAAAAAAATAAACATCCCAGCCAGGAATCGAACCCTGGTCCACTCTGCTAATGGCCTGGAGCATAACCACTGAGCTATAAGACTTTCTGATGTTTCTGTAGTGAATAAAGACATAGAAACCTACCGACATTACAGTGTTCATAACAGCTCGGCTATTCGCACTCAGTTGAGTGCAAATAGCCGCACGGCTATTCGCACTCAGTAGGAAATAAAATGGAAAAAAACAAAGACAGAACACTCCCCTATTGACATTCTATACCCCCTGCATCTGTAATCAGCGCGGCTTTAGGCTGAGTCCCCAGTCAGCCCTGTGACACGCGCCCGGCGGGAGGGCGGCGCATGCACAGCGCTAGTCCGCGATCTGCGGTCTGAGGGGAGAGAGAAAGTTTGTGACGGGAGGGGGTGTGGCGGTAGGTTTGCGGGGGCGTGGCCATGACGTCCCGCGGCTGGTTCGCCCTCATTGGCTGCACCGCCGGCGGGGCGTGGCCACGCCTCCGTCACAAATGCCAATCTCAAACTCCCCTGCCTGCCTGAAAACCTGTCTCGCACCGCTGGGGAAAGGTGCGCAACAAGGTAGGGACTGGGACCGGAGGAACTGGGGAGGAGGGGCTTGATCGCACAGGCGTGCGCTGTAATAGTTAGTGGGACCGCAGCCTTAGGAGCCGCTTCCGCATGCGTGTGGAGGCGTGTGGAAATGCAGGTGACAGGCAAGTTTAAATATACGCGCTGAGGGGAGCGGAGGAGCGGTCACGTGACAGCAAACATCCAATGGGGATGAGGGACTAGCCCCACCTCCGCCACGCCTTCGCCCCGCCCCCAAAGCGCGCTCACTGCCTCACATCAGGCCACAAAAAAGCACCAGCTTCTGCAGGCGAGGCAGAGCAGGAGCGCGGCCCGAGGCACCATGCCCGAGTCCTTAGGCCTCGGGCAGGGTCATCGCTTAGGCGCTGACCCGTGCTGAGGCGCGCTGCTGCTCGGCACTGAGCCCCTGCAGCCGCAATGAGAGCGGCTTTAGCAGGGGCTCTCGCACGCTTCCGTATGCCTGTGGAAGCGTGTCTTAAGAAATCTTTAGTTTCTTAGCTTGCCGTAGCGCAGGGCAGGTCACGTGAGCGGTTCGCCCAATGAGGGCGAGCCAGCCGCGGGACGTCATGGCCACGCCCCCGCAAACCTTCCGCCACACCCCCTCCCGTCACAAACTTTCTCTCTCCCCTCAGACCGCAGATCGCGGACTAGCGCTGTGCATGCGCCACCCTCCCGCCGGGCGCGTGTCACAGTGCTGACTGGGGACTCAGCCTAAAGCCGCGCTGATTACAGATGCAGGGGGTATAGAATGTCAATATGGGAGTGTTCTGTCTTTTTGTTTTTTCCATTTTATTTCCTACTGAGTGCGAATAGCCGTGCGGCTATTTGCTCTCAACTTAACTGAGTGCGAATAGCTGAGCTGTTATGAACACTGTAATGTCAGTAGGTTTCTATGCCTTTATTCACTAGAAAAGCATCATAAAGTCTTATAGCTCAGTGGTTATGCTCCAGGCCATTAGCAGAGTGGACCAGGGTTCGATTCCTGGCTGGGGTGTTTATTTTTTTCCATTTTATTTTCTACTGAGTGCGAATAGCCGTGCGGCTATTTGCACTCAACTGTGAATATCCATTGCCGCTCCAGTGTGTGTGTGTGTCAGTGTCAGCAGCAGTGTTTATGGGTGTAGCATGTGTGTGTAGAGCTGCTGTGTGGTGTGTGTAGAGGTGCTGTGTTGTGTGTGTAGAGTAGGTGCTCTGTTGTGTGTCTAGAGCTCCAGTGTGTGTGTGTGCGCTTGTGTGTGTGGAGGTGCTGTGTTGTGTGTGTGTGTGTGTGTGTGTGTGTGTGTGTGTGTGTGTGTGTGTAGCAGTAGTTTGTGTGTGTGTGTGTGTGTGTACACAGGGGGCGGCAGTGTGGATATAGATTTCTGCAGTGTAAGAGTATATAGAGGTGGTTTCATGTATTTATAATTTTATTTTAATTTAAAAAATCTATATAACTATACAAAAGTGTCTATTATTTATGAAATAAGCCTACATTTAGCCTATAATAGTAATAATCCCCTCAGAACAGGGCATTACTGGCCAATAATGCCCTGGCTGGGTTAAAGTCCCTCGGCTTCGCCTCGGGCCTTCAACTCTTCCAGCCGGGGCATTATTGGCCAGTAAGGCCTCGTTCAGGGTGCCAGCTGCAGGAGTTGGCGGGAGGGAGGGCGTCAGTTTGCTGGGCGATCTGTGTTTATCCCCAGCAGACTGTTTCAGGGGGCGGGGAGGGGGCGGGGTTACAGGTAGCAGTTTAGGGATCCAAGTTGCAGTCATGAAATCATTCTGAAGAATGATTTCATTGGCTGCCTAGGTCCCTGTGACGCTGCTGCAGCTTCAAAAAACGAAATTTTTGTTTCTTGAAGCTGTAGCCAGCGTCAACTCCGGGCTTCGGAGACAGGGCAGCTGCTACCCTGACAACCAGTATTCAAATTGAATACTTTGTGTCCCACGGCAGCACGCACGGCAGCACGCCCTCCCTCCGAAGCCTGCACCCTGAACGAGGCCTTATGCCCTGTTCTTCTGGGATTATTACGTAAATATTCCACCAAGGAGATGCCCTTAAGAAAGTCAATTTATTTCCAGAGTAACACATCTTTGCTTTTAGCATGGTTAGATTAGACTTGTTACATTCTTTAGAAAAGGTTTTTGAAGTGAAACTTCTTTAGTGGCACCTAGTCATGATGAGACAAAACTGGAGAGATGAGACTAATATGACGTCACGTAATGGCCGCCGCTCCCCCCACACGGCCGCTGTCACATGCTGTGGCGATTGCCGCCGGTGCTGCTCCTAACGGCCGCCGTTCCCCCCACACGCTTGCACAGACATGGGAGTTGGATGGATGCGCATGCGCAGATGTGACCGCCGGGTCCATCATGCGCTAATGCGTCCATCGATACCAGCCAGGAAGCTATCTGTGCAAGCATGCGCACAATCGGCCTGCGCATCCACTACATACGCCGAGACACCCGGCACATCCAGCGCATGCACAGAGGCATCTCCCTCCCCCTGCACATGCGCAGAGACGGCCGTATCCTCATGCACAGAAGAATACTCAGCCCAGTGCACAAGCAGAGGTCTCGGGGGGGGGGGGGGGGGGCTGCTCAGGAGACTCAGACAGAGCCCTCGACTCCGCAGCTCCGCCGGGGGTGGGGGGAGTCAGGAGAGAGGGGGCAGGACACAGAAAGAGAGACATACATACCACACACAGACACACACACACACACACACACACACACTCACACACACACACACACATTGACTGACACACACACACACATACACACACTGACTGACACACATACACGCACACTGACACGCGCACGCACGGGGTGATTAAGTGAGATGAGATGGGAATTGAGTGAGAGGAGGGGATGGGGGAGTATCGAGTGAAAGAGGAGAAAGTGTGGTTGAGTGTGGAGGAGGGGATTGAGAGGGAGAGAATGTGGGGGGATTGATTGAGAGGGGGTGAATTGGGAGAATTGAGTGAGGAGAGGGGAATTGAGTGAGCAGGAGGGGGGATTGAGTGGGAGTGGGCAATTGAGTGAGTAGGAGGGGGGATTGAGTGGGGAGGGGGTTGAGTGAGAGGAGAGGGAATTGAGTGTGGGGGAGGGGGAATTGAGTGAAAGATGGAGGGGGGATTGCGTGAGAGAAGGAGAGGGGAATTGAGTGAGGAGGAATGGAGGATTGAGTGTGAGAGGAGCAAATTTAGTAAGGAGGAGCAGGGAGGATTAATAGAGAGGAGGACGGGGGATTGAGTGAAAGAGGAGGGGGTCAGTAGGACAGTGGCCCATCAAAGAATGTGTGCCCATTTATTGACTACAAAAAAGGTTGTCCATCCCCGGCTTAAGCATATATGGACCACAGCATTTAGCCCCAATGTTTTAGAAATTTAGATTTTTCCTTTAAATCAGACGCAGTACAACTACTTTTATGGAGCCATTTAACCCCCCGGGTGATAGTACCGTTCTAGTAGTACTGTAGGAGGGTGGAGTATTAATACCCTTGTGTTACCTGCTTCTCTCTTCCTCTCCTATCCCCCCCCCCCCCCCCAGTCTCCAGATTATAGCTACAGATCGGAGGTTTGGAGTCTAATCCCCCACCTCCGATTCTTGGACGATTCCCCCACTGACCAGCTGAGACCCCACTCCTCCTACACTCCCACCCAGGACTGGCTGCTGGTCAGGGACTACATCAAAGACAGCGTTGTGGAGCAGGAGGACACAGGTGACTAGCCTGGGGCAATGCGTTGCAGGCACCTTTGGCTTCTAGGGGGCTCCACGTGCTGCTATTGTCATTAACATTTAATTGCCGATCTTTCATGTTATAATTCCCATGTATTTAGATTTTTCCTTTATGCTGTCTGCAATGATCATGGCCTCTCTCTTTATATACAACACTAGCTGAAAGTACTTGGCGCTGCCCGGGAATTCAACGAAACAAACCTCATCCTTCCTCTTCTCAGCGCCCCTACCCTTCTCCCTCTCTTCTCTCCCTCCCCCCTCATCTCTCTCCTTCCCATCATCTCTCTCCCTCCCATCACTTTCCTTTAATATTTTATGATGTCCCCAATTATTTACGCATGTCTCTCCTTCTCCAGCATTCTTGCTTTATCCTCGAGTAACAACTTATCTCTTTCTTTCTTTGTGTGCTTTCTGTGTACACTTTATAGCGATTTGACTGTCCTTGTCTGCCACCAGGCTATGTGCATTATGATGTCACCAGTATGATGTCACGTGCCAGATACATAGTCTACAAGGTACAACACCCAGCCCCTGACTTGCTTGTAAAAACTCATAGAATGTTTCCAATTTCCACCATGATAAATTTGGTTACGATATCTCCAAATGCATAACAATTTTCTGAAATATATAGTAGATGCAAGATATCTTTCTAGGAAATACACGTATATCAACCCCATTCAGCGTCAGAAGGCCGGCGATGTGTTCAGGCACTGGAGGGGTTAAATACATCAGATTACAGCACTGCCTGTTCTCTCTATCGCCATCCCATGTCTCCTTGTCCGTGTGTCCCTTTAATCTGTCACCGCCCCCTCCTGTCCTTTACATGATGCCTGTGCCTTTTCTGCGTCACTTTTCTGTCTCAATCCTTCTGTCTCTGCTCCTTCTGAATGACTGTTCCTTCTGTGTGAATGTACCCTGTCCCTTTTGTTCCTCCTCCCTGTCTCTTTTTTATGTCACTGTCCCCTGTCCCTGCCCTCTCTGCACCTCTAAGTGACTGTCCCTTCTCTGCGGCACTGTCCACGGACCCCGCAGCTCCTCTTCTTGGTGACTGTCCCTTTGCTG
This sequence comes from Ascaphus truei, assembly GCA_036426205.1. Classification (NCBI taxonomy): domain Eukaryota; kingdom Metazoa; phylum Chordata; class Amphibia; order Anura; family Ascaphidae; genus Ascaphus; species Ascaphus truei. The sequence goes on from WSYH01007285.1 coordinate 33,397, forward strand.
TATCACTGCCTCCTCTGCTCTTGCTGTTACTCTCCCTTCTCTGTGTTGCTGTTACCTCTCCCATCAGCTCTTCCTCTCTGTGACTATCACTTCTCTCTGTCACTGTCCTTTGTCTCTGTAACTTTCCCTTCTCACTCACTGTCCCTGCTCTGTCCCATTAGCATTCTCTCTGTGACTGTCCCTTCTCTGTGTTGCTCTTAGGCCTTGGACATAGTAAGCGCTTAGGTGCTGCCGCTCGCTCTCGCTTGCTGCCGCTCGCTCTACCAGGAGCTTTTTGCTGTCCTTGCAGAGGAGACAGCAAGCGCTTGGGAGGCGGGTATCACTGTGTGTGTGTGTCACTTTGAAGTGATCTGTGTGTTTGTGTGTCACTGGGGAACGTGTGT
>WSYH01007286.1:0-33760 GCA_036426205.1 Ascaphus truei
GATGGAGTTCCACTATAGGATAAGTAACAACTCCCACTAGCTAGTGTCCAGTCAGATATATCGATGTGGAGCAGTGAGAAGGTGTGCAAGAGTAAATTACTCACATCTGTGTGGTCTTCAGTGAAATTCCTCCTCCGGTGTGAGCTGGATTTTTTTTTGTTAAAAAAAAGGATGGCTCCTTGCGTCCCTGTATTGACTACAGAGGTCTTAACAAAATTACGATCAAGAACCGTTACCCCCTACCACTTATTTCCGAACTCTTCGATCGTCTACAGGGGGCAACAATTTTTTCCAAACTTGATCTCCGTGGAGCCTATAACCTTGTCCGTATCCGTCAGGGCGACAATTGGAAGACCGCCTTTAACACCCCGGATGGGCATTATGAATACCTAGTCGTGCCTTTCGGCCTGTGCAATGCCCTGGTGGACTTCCAGGAGTTTGTCAACGAGATCTTCCGCGATCTTCTCGACAGCTTCGTTACCGTATACCTTGATGATATCCTTATTTTTTCTAAGTCCCTCCCTGACCACATTCAGCACACCAAATTAGTCCTGTCCCGCCTTCGGGAGAACCATCTCTACGCTAAGCTAGAGAAATCTTCTTTTCATCTTTCTTCCATTCCTTTTCTTGGATACATCATTTCTAGCACTGGCTTCTCTATGGACCCAGTCAAACTCAAAGCTGTCTTAGAATGGCCACAACCCACTTCCCTGAAAGCCATACAGCGATTCTTGGGATTTGCAAATTACTATCGTAAATTCATCAAGAATTTTTCATCTATTGTGGCCCCCATTACTGCCCTTACCAAAAAGGGAGCTAACACAGCAGCTTGGTCTCCTGCAGCTCTCGAAGCTTTCGACTCCCTCAAGAAATCTTTTGCTTCTGCTCCTATTTTGCGTCATCCTGACCCCGTGCTTCTCTTTACCTTAGAGGTAGACGCATCCGACGTCGGTGCTGGCACCATTCTCTCTCTGAGACAGTCCCTACAGGCCAAACTTCATCCCTGTGGGTTCTTTTCAAAAAAAAATTATTCGGCAGAACGGAACTATGACATCGGAAACAGAGAGCTCCTGGCTATTAAACTCGCCCTTTAGGAATGGAGACATCTTCTGGAGGGAACGGAGACCCCATTTCAATCTTTACTGACCATAAAAATTTACTTTACATTGAGAGTGCACGTCGCCTTGGGGCACGTCAGGCTCGATGGTCTCTTTTTTTCCCGAGATTTAATTATCTCATATCTTACATTCCTGGCTCCAAGAATCAAAAGGCAGACGCACTTTCATGTCAATTCCTGTTCGAGGACAATTCCGAAGTTGTCTCCGAAACAATCTTATCCTCCAAATATATAATTTCGGCCAATTCTTTTGATATCCTGGATCAGGTCATGGCAGCACAATCTAACCTCCCGAGGGGCCTTAAGGTGCCGGTCGGCCGTCTGTATGCAGCTCCACGCTTCCTTAAGAAGATTCTTGAGTGGGGTCATTCTTCTAGATCAGCCGGTCATCCAGGCATTAGCAGGACTTCTGACCTCATTGGTCGTACCTTTTGGTGGCCAACCATCTTGCAGGACATTTCAGAGTACGTAAAAACCTGTCCAATCTTCACCCAGGTTAAGACCATTCGTAAAAAGCCATACGGCCTTCTACAACCCCTCCCTATACCAGAACGCCCATGGAGTCATCTTTCCATGGACTTTGTGGTGGAACTTCCAACCTCTAAAGGGATGAACACCATTTAGGTTGTTGTGGATCGTTTTTCCAAGCAGGCCCATTTCATCCCTCTCAAAGGCCTACCCAATTCCGCCACCAAGGTTTTTGTTAAGGAAATATTCCAAATTCACGGAGTTCCTCTTTCCATCGTATCTGATCGAGGTACACAATTTGTCTCAAAATTTTGGCGGGCCTTCGCTCGCAGGATGGATATCACCCTCCATTTTTCTTCCGGGTATCATCCCCAAACTAATGGGCAAACCGAGAGAACGAACCAGACTCTGGAGCAATACCTCCGATGCTTCATCGCGGACAGCCAGGACAATTGGGTAGATTTACTTCTGTGGGCAGAGTTCTCCCATAATTCTTTAAAGAACAGCTCCACGCTGAAATCCCCTTTTTTCATTAATTATGGTTTTCACCCGGGTCAGCTGCCCATCACCTCAGTTCCTTCCGGGGTTCCAGCGGCCGATGACCGAATCAAGGATCTTCAGGAATCCTGGAAAAAGATCCAAGAGGCTTTGAGAAGGGCAACCCACAGACAAAAGGCACAGGCAGATCTTCACCGCCACCAGGCACCAGTCTTCAAGCCAGGGGATAAGGTCTGGCTCTCCTCCAAGAACATTAGACTCAAGACTCCGAGCCACAAGCTGGCCCCCAGGTACTTGGGCCCATTCTCAGTAGTGGAACGGATCAATCCTGTGGCATATCGTCTGGAACTTCCTCCATCCATGAAGATACCCTCCGTGTTCTACGTGTCACTGCTAAAACCTGTGTTCCAGAGTCTGCGGTTCCACAGGACACCGATTGACCCTAAACCGGTCATATTTCAGGGGCAGGAGGAGTTTGAGATTCAGTCTATTCTGGATTCCAGGAGGACGAGGGGTTCGGTGCAGTACCTGGTTCACTGGAAGGGCTTTGGTCCAGAGGAAAGATCTTGGGTACCCTACCACCAAAAACATTCTCCCAGACTGCTGAGACTCTTTCACTCTAAATTTCCCCAAAAACCATATTGGAGTCGTCCTGAGGCCGCTCCTCAAAGGGGGCTACTGTAAGGTCCGGGGGAACACCTCTCTCTAAGGGGGTTCCTCCCGTGACTTTACTCACCCAATCCGCTCCGGCTCTACTGCCTCGCCGCCGCGGGCGGGATCCTCCTTCCCCTTCGCTCCCCGCGGTGGTTGCTGAATGCGCGCATGCGCGCGCATGAACAAGGACCTTTACGTCCTCCCACAGGAGGAGTTCCCGCCCCCAGCTCAGGCCGCGCGTACCTCTCCCGCGCGGCGCCCACGCCTGATGCGCGTGCACCGCCCACAAGCCTCGCATCAGGCGCAGCTGTGGCAATCTTGTCCTCTCCAATCCCTATCTTTCCTGGGGCCGCTTCCTCGTTACTCCCCCGCTTCCTATTGGTCCTTCCTTTTTAAAACTTTGCATTGTAGATATACCTTGCTTTTATTCCTGACTCCTCTAAATCAGCACATAAAATTTAAATTTAAAACTTCATTTAAATATTGTAACACAGTATCTCCTACGCCCAGGAACAAAAATGTGCTACAGTAAAAAGTACAAATTCATACTTGAGTCAGGGTGTAAAGAATTCTTTTTACAACTACCAAATTTCCATTCTCTTTTAAAATATTACACTAACAGACTTTAACATACAATACTTCCTAGGTTTATTTTAAATGCTACTGTCATGCCTTGTAAATGGCAGCAGGCTTAATACACTTTGACAAAAGGGTTAGACTTAAATGACCCTTTTACAAGAGATTATTTGTTATTTTTAAGATTAGTACAACAAGTGACAATGTGAAGCGCTATGTACACTAATGGCGCTATATGCATAAAGACATTCATACATACATACATTAACTATCAGAGTGACACACAAACACTTCACTCCATGACATGTATATTATTATGCCATCAAACTAGTTTCTATGAGCTTTCTAAGATAAAAACAAACAAAAAACATTTAAAGAGAATGTCCCCTTTTTCTTTTTCCATGCAGTATTAGTGCATTCATTCCTAAAAAACTACTTTAACATTCCTAAATTCAAGCCATTTCTTCCTAGGTTAATAATTAACTTCCATGTCTCACAGACATGCAAGTCCTGTGACCTTTCAGTGAAAAAGGGTGAGGGAAGGGAGATGAGGAAAGGGGGTTAGAAAAAAGGGGTCCACTAATGCTACAGTTATTTTTAAAACAGAGCCTGATATGTTTTACTTTCCTTCTTATTTAATATATTCTGCGCCACTAAATATCCATTTTTAAAACATCTTATTGCCATAAAGTCCACACATAATTTCAAGGGATGTACCCTTCGCCGGCGACTGCTGAGAACGTAGGTTTCCCCATAATTCTCCTGTATTACACCGTTCAACGTTATCTGACCATGTACCTTACACCGATCAACGTTAGCTGACCATGTACCGTATTATACCTTCTGGGCCCTGAATTGGCCTGCCATTTAGCATAAGGAATAATCTGACCTATCCCCGATCAACGTTAGTCGATCGGGTACCAATAAGGTGCCCCAACCCTTGGTATAATATAAGTAGAATATAGAGTTAAGGACCAGTGGCCTTAAAAATAGTTACCTGCTGTTCCTTAACTATAATTCTCTCCCCAAGTTCTAGGAGACTTATCACCTTATTAACTATTACACCTTCTGAGCCCTGAATTGGCCTGCCATTTGGCATAAGGTGTAACCTGAGTTTATGGCAATAATATAAAACAACAACAACAATACCTTATCAGTATAATATTGATAAACTCACGTGATACAGGGTGTCCCGTCACTCAGGTAGGTTGCCCATAAAGAACAAACTGTCTACAGATTACTCAAACATTTAATCTAACGGCTTTTTTTGTTAAAAAGGATAAAGCCATACCTTATTCCAAGTGTGCACGTTTGAGTAATGTAGGCAGCTGCTCCGTTTGGGCTTTCCTGGTCCCGAGATGTTGGGTCCCTATTCGGGCGCCATCTGACAAAGCGTAGAAATAAAATCAATGAGTCAAGGGTTCAAAAAGTAACAACATGAGTTTATCAGCACCATGGCACAATTTGAGAGAAAAGAATTCCAACAAGGAACTCAGGCCTCTGCCAACATATTGCTTGGTATCACATTTTTATACATTTCAAAATGAGTAATACGCCCTTTAAGGGGGCTGGCTTAGAGATAAAAACTATATGATGACATACAAAAATACATATTGATATATAAATATGCTTTACATTGCTATATTCTTATCCTCTTATCACCATAATGTGGGCCTCTTAACCTTGTGACATAAGGGAGTTACTGTGTCCAGCCCTGTGTGTTACTGTATCTGTCAGATAACAGAACCTAAAGTCAGCAGAAATATGTAAGACAGGAAAAACCTCTTACGAATGTAATTTCAATTCTTGCATGCCTTGTAGGAATTACACAAGGGTGGGTTACATCCAGAAGCGATACTCTGCAGAATCAAACATTCATAGTTCATACACGAATGAAACAAATAAGTATACATACAAGTGTAACGGGTTTTCTGAACCGGCCTGACCCACCCAATCTCATATTGGCCCCTGTGGTCTAACCAGTCCCCATTACAGTGTGATTGTGTCTGGTGGTGCACCTGTTGGCTACAGGACTCCTGAGTCTCCCGCATGATGGTGTATGGGGGTGACCCGTCCAGACAGGCAGCTGAGGGAGTGTGCTGAGTCCTACCTATATCCAGTGCAGCGCCTCCACCTCATCAGGATCCCTGCGTCCGCATGGGGATGGTCCTGGTGAGGAACTCCTCTGTGGTGCCCCTCTCTGTGCAATAACTTCAGACTTGCACACGAGAGTGTTGATAATCAGGAACATCTTTATTGTACGGTGGGCCATGCTGCCCTCCACAATGGAGTGTAATCAGCCCTCCATCGTTCACCGCACTTCCCTTTGAAAGGTAATGTCCTCCTAAATTAGGGATTCCCTATCCCCGCAGGGATATCTTATTCTGTGCCAGGTCCCTGGACACAGTCTCCTTATTCAGCTACTATAACATAACACTTGAACTGCTCCTTCTTTTACTCCTCCTTCTACAGAACCTAACTTTTGACACAGTGCTGTGCCTTATGTATCCTTTGGGGGCTGGCACAATTCTGACATCACTAACCATGGAGTCAGAACCTGTGACCACTCCCATCGATACATAGGGCACCTCACCAGGGTGTGAGGGCAAACCTCCATGATTACTGCTGGCATGCCCATAACTTACCAGGCCTTACTGTCAGCAGGAGAGATGACTGCAACCATTTTACATCATGGTTACACAAGCAAACACTCAAAATGGCGGTTAGGCCAAAATGGAGGTGATGATAGCCACACACATTTATCTCAATCTTCACACTTGTTTATTAATGACCTTGAGGTTGGCATCGAGAGCAAAGTCTCCATCTTTGCTGATGATACTAAATTGTGTAAGGTAGTAGAATCAGAGCAGGATGTAATTTCTCTTCAGAAGGACTTGGAGAGGCTGGAAACGTGCGCAGATGAGGTTTAATACCGATAAATATAAGGTTATGCATTTGGGATGCAAGAATAAACAGGCGACTTACAGATACATTTGGTGAATCATTGATGGAGAAGGATTTAGGAGTGCTCGTAGAGAGCAGGCTTAGCAATAGTGCCCAAAGTCATGCAGTAGCTGCAAAGGCAAACAAGATCCTATCTTGCATTAAACGGGCAATGGATGGAAGGGAAGTAAACATAATGATGCCCTTTTACAAAGCATTAGTAAGGCCACACCTTGAATATGGAGTACAATTTTGGGCGCCACTCCTTAGAAAATACATTCTGGAACTACAGTAGAGAGAGTGCAGAGAAGAGTCACCAAATGAATAAAGGGGATGGACAATCTAACTTATGAGGAGAGGCTAGCTAAGTTAGATTTATTTACATTAGAAAAGAGGCATCTAAGAGGGGATATGATAACTATATACAAATATATTCGGGGACAATACAAGGAGCTTTCAAATGAACTATTCATCCCACGGGCAGTACTAAGGACTCGGGCCATCCCTTAAGGTTGGAGTAAAGGAGATTTCACCAGCAACAAAGGAAAGGATTCTTTACAGTAAGGGCAGTTAAAATGTGGAATTCATTACCCATGGAGACTATGATGGCAGATACAATAGATTTGTTCCAAAAAAGGTTGGACATCTTTTTAGAAAGGAAATGTATACAGGGATATACCAAATAAGTATACATGGGAAGGATGTTGATCCAGGGATTAATCCGATTGCCAATTCTTGGAGTCAGGAAGGAATTTTTTTTGCCCCCTTATGAGATATCATTGGATGATATAACAATGGGGTTTTTGTTTGCCTTCCTCTGGATTAATAAGCAAGTAGAGATATAGGATAAAGTATCTGTTGTCTAAATTTAGCATAGGTTGTACTTGATGGACGTACGTCTTTTTTCAACCTCATCTACTATGTAACTATGTAACTGGGAACACATAGAACCACATAGGAACACAAAAGAGAGAACAACAACAGAGAGAGTTCTGGGATGGCGACTAGCTGTCTTATACACTTTGGGACAGGCAGTCCCACAGCTTGTCCTCCAACCCATCGCGTGGGAATTCTCCTGCCAGCCAATCCCAGATTTGCCGGTATTTTAAAGCCGGGTGGGCACCTTTTTTAATTCTGCAAGGGGGCATGGGCTAACCTGGCCCTTCTGCCTCTTTGCATACTGAGCCCACCCGCTCTCCAGGCTCCACCGAGTCTGAACTCTGACAAATGGTGGCCGGATAGCCCTGTGTTAGCCCAGGATGTGGGTACTGAAGCAGAACTGCAGTACCCCTCCTGTTCTAACACCTTGGCCTCCCTGAGGCTTTCAAGTCCTGACTTCTCACAGACCCAGAGGCACCAAGCTTTGTAGCCAGCTGGTCTGCCCGGAATCCATGACTTGGAAATCCCACAGTTCATTTACAGGTTATCAGTACATATACCTATTAAATATAACCCTTTAGTAAAATATACTGTGTCCTGTCTTCTGTGATAAAATATATGTCTCTGTTCTGGTGTCAGGGATGGAGCGAGTGTATATATTTCCTGCACTCACTAGCCTCATACTTGGCGCACTTTAGAACAGACTTTAAAAACTTTTACACACAAGAAATCACTCTCAGCTTTATCACATAGCAGGAGTTCCCCCTGAACCCCTATACCAGGTCCAGGGTACCTGGGCATGTATCTGGGGTACCCCTTCTTATTCTAGGGACCCCTCTTTACACTAGGGACTCCGTGCATAGCTACAGGTATACATTAACCCCTTCATGCCTGTTTACCTGGTCTGGAAGATGCTGCAGCAGGAATCCTGGCGGTGAGTCGTAATAGCGCTTTCAGAGTCAGAGTTTGCCCGGAGCAATGTGCTTGGCTGTATCCGAGAATCTAACTCGATTCCCAGATCCAACTCCTGGGGTACCCCATAACTCCGGAACCCCGATACATAGACACATTCTGTAACGACTTTCTCCGACAAACCCTCCCTGAAACTTACAGCCTAGAAATCTCCCGGTCCCAGCACCCCAGGAAAGGCAAAACACACAGATTTCTTTAATGTCGCAGAATTTGCACACAGTCACAGTAATGCATTTAGGACATCAGGGTCCAAGAGCTGACACTCTAGGACCCCAACACACAGATCAGGGGTAACTAACTGGGCTGAACCTTTATTAGTGAGCCTGGTTAACCCCTTCACCACTACACAGGAGGAAGAGGTGGAGAAGAGGAGGAGGGGGACAGGAGGAGGAGGGGGAGAGCAAGAGGAGGGGGAGAGCAAGAGGAGGGGGCGAAGGGAGAGAGGAGGAGGAGGGGGTGTAGAGAGAGAAGAGGAGGGGGCGAGGGGAGATATGAGGAGGAAGGCAACGGGAGAGAGGAGGAGGGGGCGAAGGGAGAGAGGAGGAGGGGGCGAAGGGAGAGAGGAGGAGGGGGGCGAGGAGAGGGGAGGAGGGGGAGAGAGGAGGAGGGGGGCAAGGGGAGAGGAAAGAAGGGAGGAGGGGGAGAGGAGGGAAGGGTGAGAGGAGGAGGGGGAGAGTAGAGAAGGGTGAGAGGAGGAGGGGGTGAGGGGAGAGGCAGACTGACTGTCCCCAGCATTCAACACACACAAAGACACCAGTATCACATGCAGTGTGATAAAAAGACACATAAGGCAGATACACACACGCTAAGAACATGTGCAGAAAACACTGACAATATACTCACATGCCACACATATACTCACATACACAAAAACTCACCTATACACACGTTAAGAACATGTGCAGAAAACACTTGACAATATATAACATGCACAATATACTCACATACACACATAATCACATAGACACACGTTAAGAACATGTGCAGAAAACACTGACAATATACTCACATACACACATATGCTCACATACCCAATCAAGCCATACAACACACACACTAAGAAACATGTGCCAGAAACCACTGCACCATATACTCCACATTGCACACATTAGACTCACATACACACATACTCACATAGACACACGTTAAGAACATGTGCAGAAAACACTGACAATATACTCACATACACACATATGCTCACATACCCACATATACGCACATACACACACACTAAGAACATGTGCAAAAAACACTGACAATATACTCAGCACATTCAGGAAAAGTGATTTAGAAAAAAGAGGAAAACTAACAAAACAGTAAATACCTGACACCAAGAGTACCGCTCATAGCGTGTACGCAGGAATACCTGAAACCGAGAGTACCGCTCATAGCGTGTACGCGGGAATACCTGAAACCGAGAGTACCGCTCATAGCGTGTATGTGGGAATACCTGAAACCGAGAGTACCGCTCATAGCGTGTACGCAGGAATACCTGAAACCGAGAGTACCGCTCATAGTGTGTACGCAGAAATACCTGAAACCGAGAGTGCCGCTCATAGCGTGTACGCGGGAATACCTGAAACCGAGAGTGCCGCTCATGGCGTGTACGCGGGAATACCTGAAACCGAGAGTACCGCTCATAGCGTGTACGCAGGAATACCTGAAACCGAGAGTACCGCTCATAGCGTGTATGCAGAAATACCTGAAACCGAGAGTGCCGCTCATAGCGTGTATGCGGGAATACCTGAAACCGAGAGTACTGCTCAAAGCGTGTACGCGGGAATACCTGAAACCGAGAGTGCCGCTCTTAGCGTGTACACGGGAATACCTGAAATCGAGAGTACCGCTCATTGCGTATATGCGGGAATACCGGAAACCGAGAGTACCGCTCATAGCGTGTACGCAAGAATACCTGAAACTGAGAGTACCGCTCATAGCGTGTACGTGGGAATACCTGAAACCGAGAGTTCCGCTCATAGCGTGTACGCAGGAATACCTAAAACCGAGAGTACCACTCATTGCGTATACGCAGGAATACCTAAAACCGAGAGTACTGCTCATAACGTGTACGCGGGAATACCGGAAACCGAGAGTACCGCTCATAACGTGTACGCGGGAATACCTGAAACCGAGAGTACCGCTCATAGCGTGTACGCGGGAATACCGGAAACCGAGAGTACCGCTCATAACGTGTACGCGGGTAAACAGGAAACCGGAGTAGCCCCAGGCACCATGATAACCGAATCTCATAACGTGTACGCGGGAATAACCTGAAACCGAGAGTGCCGCTCATAGCGTGTACCGGGAATACCTGAAACCGAGAGTACCGCTCATGGGCGTGTACGCGGGAATACCTGAAAACCGAGAGTACCTATAACCATGGCCTCATAACGTGCACGCGGGAATCACGGAAACCTAGAGTACCGCTGTAGAGGAGTGAAGAGGTTAACTCCCTTCCCCGACTGCACGGTTGCCGGATTGGCACACCTGAACAGGGAGGTGTGCACAATCAACTCCTGCTGGAACAGGGATAAAAGACAGGAGCTGTCAGAGACAGAGAGACTGCTTTCCTCCACAGAGAGAGGCAAAGTGAAACTTCTCCCAAGCCAGGAGAGAGTGGCTGTTATGGACCCTAGGACTGAAGGAAGCAGGCCTGTGGGAGCTGGGAATCACACCCAGGATAAAGATTGCTCCCCAAAACCGGCGTTCCTAAAGGAATGAAGGAGCGACACGGAGACACTGTGAAGGAATCCCTTCAATTCAGATAAGACATTTTATATTACTCCCTAAATACTGTTGTATATGTTTTGGGCTGGGAACCAGATTAGTTGTCCAGCGACGTTACCTAGGGACCTGCTGGTGTAGTTAGTTTCCCTAATGGGAATAGAATTTGATTTTATTATTTTGTGTTTTGCCTTAAAGGGGCAGTAGCCCCAATGTTTTGGTTGCTGTTTGGTGGCAAATAAACCAGTATAGCTAAGCGGAACCCTCTGTCTGTGCATCTATCTGCCCTCGCCTACAGGCCGCTCCGTCACAACCGCTCATAACGTGTACGCGGGAATACCGGAAACCGGGAGTACCGCTCATAACGTGTACGCGGGAATACCAGAAACCGGGAGTACTGCTCTGAACGTGTACGCAGGGATACCGGAAACCGAGAGTAACGCAGGTACCGCTCATAATAGTAATACTAATCATAATGTGTACGCAGGAATACCTGTGTAAGGATTCTGCATGATCCATGGCGGGTTTTTACTACGGTCCAGGTTTTCTGTCTCTTCTACCCTTTCTGCTCACTGTGGCCATTTTGGGTACTGGCAGTCTGCTTTATAAGGCTGCAGTTCCTGGTGGTAGTCGCCGAGCAAAGTTCTATTTGCTGCATCTCTGTTTAATCTTCGCTGTCACACATTACCCTTTCGCCCTATTTGGAATTCCTGTTGCTGACCCCAGACCGTGACCCTGACCTCGCTGCCTTCTGCCTGCCCTGACCTTTGCATGTCGCCTGGACTCTGCACCACTGCCGCCTGCCCTGACCCCTGCCTACTTACCGACTACGAATACTCTTACAGGACTCTGTCCCCGGGCTCTGGTCAGTTATTCTGCATTCCTACCTCAGCCCTACGGGTCCACCTCCTGATTCGATACGATCACCATCACATTTTGCTCGACCAAACATGGACCCCACTGAGGTAGAGCGAGCAGTATCTCTCCAAGGAGAACTACTCGGAACTCATGAGACACGCCTCGCCCTGCAAAACCAACAGCTGGCTCTTATGTCAAGTGGAATTCAGGACATTTTTACCTGGCTGGACACACTCCAGGTGGGTTCTACCCCTGCACGTCCCTTACCGGAAGCTTCTCCGGCGCCAGCCCTTTCACCCCCTAAGCCCAGGGAACAACGGATCCCGACGCCTCTGGGTTATGAAGGGGACCCTAATGCTTATAGAGGGTTTATGAACCAATGCTCGATTCAGTTCGAACTCCAGCCCTCCATGTTAAGCACCCACCGATCCAGGGTAGCCTATGTCATTTCCCTACTAACGGATGAGGCCTTGGCCTGGGCTTTCCCTCTGTGGGAGAGAGAATCCCCACTGATCAACTACTCAGTTGCCTTTCTCCAGGCATTTAAAAGAGTATTCGACTCCCCCGGCCGCGTCTCCTCCGCTTCTGCTTCACTACATCGAATCCGACAAGGAACCCGTACCGCAGGCCAATATGCCATTGAGTTCCGAACCCTTGCTGCGGAGACGGGCTGGAATAATGAAGCTTGGGGGCAGAATTTTGGCAGGGGCTTTATGAGCGCTTAAAGGATGAACTGACTTGCCGGGATATTCCCAAAGATCTGGAGGAACTCATTTAACTCTGTATCAGAATTGACCTCTGGATACAAGAAAGACTGACCGAGCGAGCTCAGTCTACCAAAACTCCAACAATTCGGCTAGCTCCCCATTTCAACACTCCTCTTACTGCACCTCGCCCAGATGAGGAACCGATGCAATTAGGGGATACTAAATTACCTGAACAGGAGAGAACTAAGAGATGAACCAATGGGCTGTGCCTGTACTGTGGGCTCGGGGGTCATCATGTCCGAGCCCTGTGGGTCCGCCTCCTGATTCGAGATGATCACCGTCACAACCTGAAACCGAGAGTATCGCTCATAACGTGTACGCGGGAATACCTGAAACGGAGAGTATCACTCATAACGTATACCCAGGAATACCTGAAACCGAGAGTACCGCTCATAACGTGTACGCGGGAATACCTGAAACGGAGAGTATCACTCATAACGTATACCCAGGAATACCTGAAACCGAGAGTACCGCTCAATAAACGTGACCGGGATACCTGAAACGGAGAGTATCACTCATAACGTATACCCAGGAATACCTGAAACCGAGAGTACCACTCATAACGTGTACGCGGAAATACCTGAAACCGAGAGTACCGCCAGGATTAATCACTTAAGCACTACTACGCGTGTCAGTGTCTTTGTGCCCTCACATGGATTACTGCAATGCCCTCTACCTGTGTCTTCCAGAAAAAGAGCTGCGCCCCCTGCAGCTGGTGCAGAACACTGCGGCCAGGTTGGTAACTAACCAGCCCGCTCTTGCCACATGACGCCTGTTGTCCCTTCTCTGCACTGGCTGCCTATAAAATGGCGAATTTATGTCAGGATTGGCGTGTTGACATACAAGCATACATGACACTACATGCCCGGGGCCCCGGCTATCTGAGAGGGCTTCTAGTTCCCTACACTCCCATTCGCTCACTTCCAATCTGCAGGTGAAGGGCTCCTAACAGTTCCCAGAATCCTTGTGACTTCCTCTGGTGCCCGAGCTGTTAGTCACGCTGCTCCCACTCTGGGACAGTCTGCCTCATACAGCGCGAGAGGCCCCTCTCTGGCAATCTATAATAACCGGCTCAGGACCTCCCTGCTTACCCAGGCATTTAATTACTGACCCACAACCTGTCCGGCATTTAATAGCCGTCCCAACCTGTACTGTATCTTTCCTTGTGTTTGGTCTCGTTTACAACCTTACATGTTTTCTTTTTCCTTTAGTGTAACTGTGAAGCTTTGAGTCCCATTGGGAGAAAAGCGTGATATAAATAAAGTTATTATTATAATTATATTAAGAAAATCTGCCCCTCCATTTCCTGCAATCTGTAGATGTGAAACCTCCACACTCAGACACTACACGTTCCCCTTTACATTTGGGAGAAGAATTAAACCAGAACACGAGGTCTGAAAAACATGTTTCTCCATAAAAGAGATCCTAAGATACATATAAATCTATATGGCTTTTTTTCTGGGGGATATGCCGTCTCCCCACCTTTTTTACACGGCTGCTCTTCACGCACATGAAGTTCTTATACAAAGATGAGTAGCAGGGTGAATTGCTGTAATGGGGTACTCATGCCTGAGTGATTTATGTATGAGCTCACATACCTGCAGCCTCCTGGGGTTTCTCTGCACAGACACATTTATCCTGTGAAATGCCAATTTTCCACATATTTAGAGGTGGAAATAGAATTGAATAACTGTGACCAAGGTGTATCGGGACAATAAAAACACGTTTTTTCCCATGAAATTCCCACGCACAGCACTACGCACAGCCCTATCTGCGGGGCTCCAGCTACTTTTCAGCGCCTAATGGAGAAAACCATTGGAGACATGAATCCTCGGGAATGCTTGGTCTACCTGGACGATATTATTGCCTTCTGTAAAACCTTGGAAGAACATGAAGAACAGCTGCTTAAAGTGCTGGACAGTCTGGGCCGAGAGGGTCTGAAACTGTCACTCGACAAGTGCCAGTTCTGCCACACCTCAGTGACCTACGTGGGACACATTGTGTCTGCCGATGGAATCGCCACAGATCCGGTCAAAGTAGAAGCTGTGGTGAATTGGCCGCGACCTGAGAACGTCATGGAGCTGCGCTCTTTCCTCGACTTCTGTGGCTTCTATCGTCGCTTTGTGGAGGGGTATTCCAGTAAGGCCAAGCCCCTAAACAACCTCCTAAAAATATACCCCGAGGACACAGGGCGGAAGGCCACCTCTGCTAGACAACCGTTCGATGATTAGTGGATGGCTGACTGCGAATGGGCCTTCCTGGTCCTGAAGAGGAGCTTAACCAAGGCACCTGTTCTCACTTATGCCGACCCCAAACAGCCCTACATCCTCCATGGAGATACGAGTCTTAATGGGTTAGGTGTAGTTTTACAACAGAAACACCCGGAGGGGCTCCGACCAGTAGCCTACATCAGCCGCAGTTTGACTCCTAGCGAGCAAAATTATCTGGTACACAAGTTGGAGTTTCTCGCCCTCAAATGGGCCATTGTGGACAAGCTCCATGACTACTTGGATGGGGTAACTTTCGAAGTGAGGACGGATAATAATCCGCTCACATACATACTAACATCTGCCAAACTGGATGCTACCGACCACCGATGGCTGGCGATTTTCCCAAACTACACATTCACATTGAAATATAAACCAGGGCCCCTGAATATCGGAGCAGATGCTCTATTTCGAAGACCAGGACTGAGCACCACTCCAGATGATGACCTCTGAGAGGAGATCCCGGGACCAGGGATGAGAGCCATGTGCAACACTGTCATAGAAGATAGAGTGGCCTTCTCAGAGTTGAGGGTTGCTGATTCCTTAGGGTGCCAATCCAAAGCCATCCCTGCTGCTTACTGTGACCTAGAAGGGATGAACATCACCCATGATAAGATCATAGCGGAAGGATATGGTTCAATATCAGATTCGGGACCCCATAGCTGGCATCATCCATCAGGCTGTCCAGAAAAACAAGCCTGCCATTCTGAAATGTGCTCCTAGTGGCATGGTCGCCATTCTCATGCGAGAAGCAGATAAGTTCGAGATCGACAATGGGCTACTCTGTCGGGTGCTGCAATACCACAACCACCCAGATAGAAGACAACTGGTCCTCCCCAGGAACTTACAACATATGGTCCTGAAAGCCTTGCACGATGAGCATGGACATCTCGGTGTGGAGACGACCTTTGGACTCCTCAGAGATGCAAAGATGAGTGAGGCGGTGGAACGACACTGTCGGCGGTGTTCCAGGTGTATTCAATGCAAGACGCTTCCTACTCAAGCTGCACCAATGGCTCACCTGAAGAGTTCGGGTCCCATGGACTTGGTGTGCATGGATTTCCTATGCATCGACTTGATTCCCGACGTATCTGTAACGTGCTGGTCACACGATATGCACAAGCTTTCCCGACCAAAGACCAGAAGGCCATCCCGGTGGCGAAGATACTGTGGGAAAGGTACTTCGTGCATTATGGTCTACCCATAATGCTGTTGAAAGGGAGTGCCCAAGTTTGCCTATACCATATTCTCCTTTCCCTCCCTGGTGGCTGCATACCTATAAATCCAAATGACTTTGTGAAATCCAGACGGGTTTCACAAGAAGGAATCCTTCTCAATCTGCACTCTACCTATATAATGGTCAATTTGGCAGAAGTATCTGCAGAGTCCAATACTCAAAACATATCAGAATAACAAAGGGAGTACATGGTTCCCAAGAGACCTCACTAATACGAAAAAATAATTAAAAAAATGTTATTAACATATATATCGTGTGTTAAAAGTGACATACAAGTGATAGTGTACCATGTGAATAAAATCCCCTCCGTGATAACGGACCAACTACTGTAGCAAGTGAAGAAAAATAGGGTAAGTATATATGTTCATGATGATGCCTGAGTGAGTCCACAGTGTGGCGCAATTGCCACTGTGTTGGTGGCAGTGACTGACAACCTGATACAGTAGTAATTCCCTGTGTGACTAACTACATGGGAGAGGAGAATCCAATGGAGAGTGGAAGGGCGATTGTCCTCACAGATCATAGGGTGATACCTCTATATATACACACGTGTGAAATTGCATGTGTAAGGTTGTATAATAGCAAACCACAATACTACTGTGACAAACCACAGCAACGATCTTAATAGTGGATGCAAACTGTATGTATGTGTCGGTGTGGTAAGGAAACATCAGTGAAACATATGTTCCTCCTAGCTCAACCATTCAATGCATGAATCAACACATTCTACTTCAGATGAGACATTCTAATGGGCATATGGAACAATCCCCCACATATAAATGAAATGTGGCTCTATATAGTATGTGATTGTATCCAGGCTAATGATGACAAAATAGCCAAACAACCCATGTAATGACTCACTGCTGTGAGGCCCAACATATAGCCGCTGCACTAGCTGTAGTTGTATAAATACTCAGTAGTGCTTCAAGCTGAATGGTGTATATCAAAATGGAACCTACATGCATATATAATATTCCTTATTCAGTCTCACCAAGCATATGCCAGCATAATAGCCTCTATCGCAGTTAATCACTAGACCTGGAATTAACCCCCACTTCTCAATAGCAGTGCGACTTGTGTAGTGTGTGGTAATTCCACAACAATAGGTAAGGAAAAGCCTGACTGCCCGTTCACTGGGTGGACGTCAACGTCATGACATCACTGCTACCCGACGCACGTTTCCCGTGAACTTGTCACGCTTCATCAGGGGAAGGAGGAGTCTCTGCCTGCTAAGCCTCAGGTCTTATATATCCTGGGACATAATTGTTTAAGTAACTCCTTTGGTATCAATCAATGTTTGTTTTAATGAGTCTTTTGTATCTGTAGGGCGTCTGTGGCTCCTATTACGGGTCACCTATACAGCAAAAGGAATGTCTAAATAAATAAACAGTCACCTTTGATTTAGATCAATGAGCTACACTGTAGCTAATATGTGGTAGTTAATTGCAACACTAAAGTGCAATATGCCGTGTATTGTAACATTATTTAACAGAATTGGATGCATACACTTGCAGATTGAAATGTATATACACTGGTGTGCATACACACATCCCTACACGTATACAAACACACACACAACAACAACTACATATATACATACTGTATGCATATATATCTATATATCCACATATATACACACACACATGTATGCTGTTGAGAGAAGCCGTAGTGTGGATTCAATGGTGTAGGAGTGAGAGCCCCAAATTGTCCGCCTCTAAAAGTCAATACGTACCATGCTGTTCTAGTCTCTATATACCTGGATCCCCCAATGCTCCAAAATAAATTCGATATTAGTTTTAATCATGAAGTGTGTGTGTTTGATTATTTTGGCTCACAAGAAAGGAGAGAAAATAAACCCTTCATTCAAACCATGGGGGTTTAATGTTTGTAATTTAAATATCCATCTTGTTTCGTGCTGCAGGAGCACCTGATCCCAATTGCCTTTACGTGGTCCTAAGGGGACATGTTCAATACCTGTGAAACGTAACGCGCCACTGTCTCCATTATGAACCATTGTTACCTGGCGTGCCATAGGGGTGTCCAAGGTGTTCCTAATAGAACCAATAAGTTCTAAGATCCGCACTTTCAATTGGCGATGTCTTTTTCCCACGTAAAGTTTAGCGCATTGGCAATCCACAAGATAGACCACCCTCTTGGTGAGGCAATTAACAAAATCACGGATAGCAAAAGTTTTAGTCTTTGTAGAGTTACTGAAATCGTTAGTGTTTCTAATGGCTGGACAGGCCTTACAGTGACCGCATAGGTAACTGCCATTCGGTTTCTCCCCTAGCCATGTTCGGGCTGGTACGTTCTAGAATGACTGTGTACCAGGCGGTCACGCAGGTTCACAGATCTACGGCTTACCATACTTGGATTTTGCTTGATGATTTTGTTAACAAGTCACCATCCTCTAACAGAAGATGCCAATATTTGTTCATAATCTGGCGAATGGATGTCCATTGATTATTGGACGTACTTATACATTTTTTTTTTTTTATCCTTGGTCTTACTTTTGTTTTTTTCTGTGAGGAGTTGTGGTTTTGGTGTAATGAGACCACGGTGGTATGCTTTTTTGATGTTATTGTTACTATACCCACGTGTTTGGAAGCGATGTTTCATATCGACTGCTTTTTCCAGGAACTCCTTGTGTTG
The DNA here is from genome assembly GCA_036426205.1 of Ascaphus truei. Lineage (NCBI taxonomy): Eukaryota > Metazoa > Chordata > Amphibia > Anura > Ascaphidae > Ascaphus > Ascaphus truei. Next base: position 18,613 of record WSYH01007286.1, read on the forward strand.
TATAGTTACGTTTTAACCTTAGGAATTGACCAGTCGGTATGATTTTCACCATGTGAGTAGGGCGTTGACTCTCAGCCCTAAGCAGACTGTTAGCAGATGAAGGTTTCCGAAATATAGATGTTTCGATATAGCCTTCATGATTTTTCATGATAGTTAAATCTAAGAAATCTAGATGTTCTCTGTGATACTAGTAAGTTAACTTGAGATTGTGGTTATTGATATTCAGTATATCAATAAACTGTCGCAACTGTATCTCCGTGCCCTTCCATAGGAGAAGTACATCATCGATATATGTTGCCCACAATTCTATGTGTTCCGTGTGGGATACCATGATGTCACTGAAAACCACTGTCTCCTCCCACCAACCCAGATAAAGGTTAGCATAGGTGGGAGCGACGGTGGTCCCCATGGCAGTACCCCTTACCTGCTGATAATGCTTGCCACTGAATAAAAAGTAATTATGAGTGAGGGTAAAATGGAGTAATTTGCCAACAAATGCATTGTGGGGTTTGTGGAAATCACTCCTTGATCGCAAGAAATGTTCAACAGCTTGTAAACCCACTTGATGCGGAATACTGCTATTCAACCCCTCAACATCTATCCCTACAAACCAAGTGTCTTGATCCAGAAAGACGTCCTGCAATTTAAGAAGGACGTCCTTCGTATCCTTGACATAGTGTGACGATGGGGAGGATTTGGCCCGGGATTAAAGGGGTTACACCCCAATTGGCCACCCTCTACCCTCACCTGGGAAGCAAGGGGTTAACTGGACTGAGGTCCAGTAATGTGTTTTTACCTCGCTTCAATATCCAAATGATTATTCCACTGTAAAAATGTATTGTTTCTGGGCCAGTGTCTGCACCACACACACTGGGGCTTAAGGGGTTAATGAGCTGCCGTTTAGGAAAATACATTAGGATGCGTGGTATCTTTTCAGAAATATCTGGGCTTCAAAGGGCTTGATTGAAGTTGGGTGTGAAAAAATACAGATGGGGGTTTTGGTGCACAGTATGTTAATACCTGTTTGCAGGAAGCTGGAGTGGGTTGTGAGCGTTATAACTCACACTTACAAACGCCTCTGATTTAGGAGATCAGAATGAGTGACCTTATTAATATAAGAATATTATGAGATGTCCTCGGCTGAACGTGCTAAGAGTTACATATGTGTATTCGTGGGACCCAGCCCCAACTAACGAATACAGACACCTGAGGTTTAACAGATACTAAGAGCCAGATATTAATATCTCTCTTAATTTTAGTATTACACTGTAATATTTAGTCTCATTGGAAGCGTCATGCGTGCCGGAATGTATTAATATGTCTCGCGTGCCAGTAAGTATTACTCAACTGAAGTTATGAAGTTATTTACAGTGTATATGGGATTTTGGTTCTGTTCTGGAAACTGCAGACTCCACTGTTATGTTAATAGGCAGGAAGGGCATCCTGCAGGAATTGACATAGCCTGGTGATCAAAGGCTAACTGCCTAATTGTTTATGCTGGGCCCAGGAACCAAGGAACTGACTGTTTTTTAAGTGTGATACTTCACACTTACAATAGAAGCCCAAAATCTGCTTCAAAGATTTTTGCTAGTCAGCTCGGCGCCTTGAGTGTAAGAGAAGGGTTAAAATGGTATATAAGCCAGAGTCACCCCTTACTCAAATGTCTTCATGTATAGTCTTCATGCCAGAGGTCTTCATGTCCTTCATGTGTCTTCATGACCTGCCTGTCTTGCTGTGATGTCAACTGAATTATGGAAGAAATGGCCATCCTGTATCCTGATGGCCTTCTTGTCCTAAACTTTAAGTAAGTGTCCATATTTTGCCTGTTATTTGTATATCTTGTGTGTTCACCTTTATCAAGGAATAAATTATATTTTATCATATCTAAGTCTCGTCCCAGTTCAACCCAGTTATATATATTTGGTGTGTATTATTAATAGCCTGTCACGAAGCTCCCGTCACACATAGGAAGGGAGTGAACTCACAAAATGACGAAGGAATTAGTCAAGGTACATACTAGCATTGGATGTAAGATTATTAAACCCTGACACTATGAGCCTACCAAGGGGTGGGGGGTAGTTTACCCTTATGGATTTTCGGTAGACAATAGAACGTCGCTATCCTAGGTGCTTAAATCATGATGAAATCTGATTCTGTTTTGGATATGACTCTACTGTCTAAACCCTCTTGAAGAATCGATGATAGTTCACTCAAAAAGGTCTGGGTGGATCCAATGGCAAAATCCGATAACAATCTTTATCTGATAATTGACGTAGGCACTCTGTAGCATAGGCCTCTTTATTTTGTATCACCACATTCCCGCCTTTGTCTCCCGGTTTAATAATGATGTTAGAGTCTTGTTCCAGATCTTTTAAGGCAGAAAGCTCTTTCAGGCTAAGGTTGTGGGGTCCTTTTTTATTTGGGAGTGCCAGAATATCTTTTGTGACCAGTTTGGTGAACATATCAATGTTTGAATTCGTTGTCAAAGAGGGCATAAAGGTAGATTTTTTACGAACCTCTGTAAACGGTCCTTCCCCTGCTGTCCTTGTACATTCTTCAAATAATTCATTAAGTATGCGAAAGTTAGTTCTTGTGAGTCAAGATGTTCAAGAGGTGTATCATGGTTGGCAAATTCTTCCTTTCTACTGAAAAATTTATGTAGTGGGAGCTTGCGTGAGAACAGGTTCACGTCTTTAACACATTCAAAGACGTCAAGCTACTTGGGCAGAAGGATAGTCCTTTCTCTAACAACTGTAGATGTTCTGCTGACAAAATCTAGTTGAAAGGTTAATCCCTTGTAGTTTTTCCTGTTTGTTTTTCTGTATCGATTTTTTCCTTGTCCTGATCCTTGTATGCCCATTTTTCTCGATTTCTGAGGATGTCTGTTCTTCCCCCTTCTTGTCCTCCTTTTTGTGTGTGTATGTGAGGACCTGAGGTGTCTGAGATTGAACTTGACGTTGGTCTTGATGCTGTATCTAAATAACGGGCTCTAGGATCTGGCTGTGTACCTGGTAGTGTTTCCTGTTCACTATCACTTGCGCTCTGCTCCCACTCTGTTGAAGACTCCTGACTTGGCTGCATACCTACCTGTGAACTAAAAGTGATTTGTTACCGGCGCTAACCACACCCAATCTGTGATTAAATAGTGCACACAAAAAATAAAATTCAAAATAATTGTGTCAAGGTGATCACTGATCAAATTCTCAACCTTCCAGGAATATGTACAGATTCCTTTCAATAGTAGCTCGTCCGGGATGGGAAGGGAGCGAAGATACCAGGGATACACCATGAAAAGACGCCATCTCCCACCCGGTCGGTTGTGAGTTAAGGAGAAGACCCTTGGTGAACTGTTCCACACTGAGCCGGCACTCCATTTGCCTCAAGTAAAACCTTATGTGAACTTTGAATATGTACACCATGTGAGTACGATTCTTAAAGATTTATTGTTGTTTTATATATAAATTTTATGCACGATCGACACTATGGTCTGCCTTTCTTTTGCATGCCTCTGATCCAACCACATCCACTGACGTCTGAGCTGAGGTGCTGATATCATATGCTGTAAACCAAGGCTGTTGTTCCTGAAGATCCTGACACCTTTCTACCTATTGTGCAGATCAATGCTTTTTACCTTCTGACCTGCTGTAAGTAGGCATTGCTATAGAGCCAAGACGTACATGCTTTATCCAGATTTAAAAAACCTTATTGCACTATTGTATGCATTTATTTTTTATTTTTCATGGTGTATCCCTGCTATCTTCGCTCCCTTCCCATCCCGGACGAGCAGATACTGCATTATGCCATCTGCTTCCATGGATCAACCCCGATTCAACCCCGACGCAGGAACCCACTCGCCTCTGCCGTGCCTGTCATGCAGAAAAAGCGAAAGGCGGTTGCCGTTTTCACGCCAAGGCAAAAGCGACAGGCTAAGGCCAATAAAAAAAACCTTCTGCTGACCCCAAAGGCTAAGGATTTTCATAGACGTCAGCCTTATTATGTCAAGAAGAAATACGGTGATTTACTCTCGACGCAAAACGAATGGGAGCCAAGACATCGAACCCGCAGACCACTTCCTCGCATACGCTTCGACGACTCTGCCGCCGCTGTCCCAGAAATCTTCAGCCCGTCTTCTCCACCCCTCGTTCTCGACGCTGCCGCCGCCCTCCCGGAAACCCACAGGCCATCTTCTCCAGTTCTATCCAACGACGCTGCCGCTGGTGCCTCTGAAATCAATGGGTCACTTTCTCCTTTGCTCTTAGACGACTCTGCTTCTCGCCCGGAAAACCAAAGGTCACGTTCTCCATCACGTCTGAGAGAGAAGGAGAGAAACAGAGAGAGAGAATTGTTAAGAGAAAAAGAACAAAGAGAGAAATTGTATAGAGAGAGAGAAACTCAAAGAGAAAGAGAACATCAAAGATCAAAGGATGCCAAGAGTGATCTTAGAGAGAGAGAATTAAGAGAGAAAGAAGTAAGGGAAAGAGAGTATCTCAAAGAAAAAGAACAAAAAAGAGAAAGAGAATTAAGAAGAGAAAGAGAGGAAAGGAGAAAAGAGAGAGATAGAAGTCAATCTAGAAGAAAGCACCAAACTAGTAGATCACGCTCCCCTATTGGAGCAACAGGATCAAGTGATTTTTTAGAACTAGAAGACCCTCTCAAAATATGGGAAATACCAAACTCCTTTGCCCCACTTCAGGAGATCGAAGAGAGACTCTCTCAGCCCAAAGGGGAAATAAACAAAGAGGCAAACGGGGGAGAGGAAAGAAAAAAGAAAGAGTAAAACATATAGACTCTAAAGAAAATAGTAGCATTTTTAACTTAAGTTCAGTTACACTTTCTGTACCACAAAAAAATTTAATATCAAAAAGATTATCCTTTGCGCCGACCACAGGGCCTAATAACTTTGAGCTCTTTTTAGATGCCAACAAATACCTCAGAAAACTAACTGTCAAAAGGTTCTTTTTAAGCAAAGATGCTGTCTCAAGACAAGCAAATTTAAATCCGCCGGTTCTCAAAGAACCAGAAAAATTCAAGCACTCCAATTTAAAAAATAAGTCTACGTTTTATCCTACCTATTACAAGGGAAATTATTTGGAAGTCTTCTATAACCTAATTACTAAAGATTTTGAAAATTTGACGAAAACTACCAAATCCAAAACTAGGAACAATATAACAAAAGAAGAAAAACTAGCACTAGATGAGATAACAGAAAACCCAAACATTATTATAAAACAAGCTGATAAAGGTGGGGGAGTTGTTATTATGAATAGGGAGGATTATCTGAAAGAAGCTCATCGTCTGTTGGGAGACCCTTTAACTTATGAAATTCTGAAGAGAAATCCAACAAAAACATTCACTACTGAATTGAAAACATTATTAGATAAGGGGTTAAACTCAGGTATTCTATCAGATCAGGAGTTCAAATTTTTATTTAATGAAACATCGCAGATTCCCATTTTTTATTTACTTCCCAAAATTCATAAGAGTCTTGTTAATCCCCCGGGAAGACCAATCATCTCTGGGATAAACTCCCTCACCTCAAACCTATCTGCCTATATAGACTCCTTTCTACAAGATTATGTCAAACATCTTAAATCTTATCTAAAAGACACAACTGAAATACTACAAATATTAGACAAAATAGTTTGGAAAGAGGACTATATCTTAGCCACCATAGATGTGTCTTCATTATATACATCTATTAAACACACTTTGGGTTGTGAAGCTGTGAAATACTTTCTAGATAGAGATCCAGAACTGCATACATTTCAGACAGACTTTATTCTGGAAACCATAGCTTTTATTTTAGAGAAAAACTATTTTCTGTTTGAAGACACCTTTTATCTACAGAAGTGTAGCACCGCCATGGGAACGAAATTCGCCCCCAGCTGTGCAAACCTCTTTATGGGTTTTTGGGAGGACCAAACCATCTGGCCCATTTCATGGTGTATCCCTGGTATCTTCGCTCCCTTCCCATCCCGGACGTGCATACCTACCTGTTACATCCATTGGCTAGCCTATATGGCATCAGTTAGTACAGATATGGATATGTGCTGTTGAAAGGGAGCGCCCCAATTTGCCTATACCATGGTCTACCCAACCGCCTTCATTCCGATCAAGGCCGGGACGTTTAAAGCAAATAAATCCGGGAGCTACTCAAAATCCTTGACATCACCAAGTCCCGGACAACTCCGTACCATCTGAAGGGTGACGCTCTGCCGGAGCGATTCAACAGGATGTTGCTGGAAATGCTCGGCACATTGAAAGGTGCTCAGAAGACAGAGTGGAGCCGACATGTGGAAGCCCGAGTACATGTGTACAACTGTACCTGACACAAGTCCATGGGATTCTCCCCATACTTTCTTATGTTTGGGCGAGAAGCCAGGCTGCCGGTGTAGGTCTGCGAGTGTCAATAGTCGGGATACATAACGCAACGCACTTCAAATACGTGCAAAGGCTTCAAGACAACCTGCAACAGGCTTACCAGCAAGCCGAGAAGTCCGCTGCTCAACTCAACAACAAGAGGTGCTATGATCACAAAGTCAGACACACCGGGAAATCCGTCCTGGAGATACCGTGCTTCTCCGTAATCTAGGGATCCCCGGGAAGCATAAACTCGCTGACCTTTGACGTGACAATGTCATTGAGGTCGAGCCACAGATGCCGGGCCTCCCAGTCTACTGTATGAAAGCCGTGGATGGCCGGGTAAGTGTCTGGCATCGTAATCACCTTCTTCCTATTCCACAAGTGAGAGGCGATGAACCAGAGATACTGGCTATTCCACTGGACGGTGAGCCGGAAGAATCAGACACTAACCAAGAGACTATAAATGAAACAATCTCTGAGACCACCAATGATCATGCTGACGGTGAAGAAACCGTCAACGAGACTGTAGAAGATCCTCTGGATATACCCTCTCAAAGGGGACCTCAAAGTCAAAAAACACCTCCCGAAGGAGCTACGGGTAAAGGGCCCTGACGCACAACGCCTGCAAGGGTGGCTCCAACGAGTCAACCTCTGGATCCCAGAATATTTAGAGACATTTATGCCCTCAATGGGAGAGGCTGAGTCTCAAGACTGTGTGTACTACTCCCCAGATGGAGTTGCTGAAGAGCCATTCAGGCGGAGCCAGAGAGCTAGGCATCCACCCAATTGGATAACCTATGACCAAATTAGGGCACCCCATTATGAGGCTCAGTAGTGGGCCTGTGGTAGAGTGAAATCTATAATATCAATGTTCACGGAAATGCATAACTTAATGTAGAGACATTGTGAATGTGTTAAGATTGTACATAATTACTGTTTTTTTATTATATAAGTGCTGTGAATATGGTTATGTTACACTGTCCCAAGCGGAGACGTTGGGTTTTCACCAGGGGGAGAGTATAACCCAGGTCCACCTGGTCCCCATAAGCTCTGTTTACCTCCGCTACAGCAGGCAGCATTGCGGGGGAGGTGTGAGCGGGCAACAGGCTTGCCGGAGGCTATCGCAGCTCCCACTGCATGGCGTCGCTATGTTGGTGCGCGCGGTGACTTTTTGCGCATGCGCAGGGATGGTCCCAGTTGCGGCGGCCATCACTGAGGCTTTGCGCATGCGTAGAGAGTGCTGCAGGGCGGCCAAGATATGTGGAGCTGCTGCAAGAGAACTACAGTTCCCAGAGGGCTTTGGGTGTATTAATCACATGCCGCACAACAACCAATAGCGCGCAAGGATTCCTCTACTCAGGGGATTGATACATTGCATGCACTGTGAGCACGCCAGTCGGAGCTGGAAAAAGGAAGGGGTAGGTTATTTGTGCAGGTGTCTGTGGCACCTGCACTAGGCCAGATACCCCCTATTAGGCCCCAGCTAGGCCCTGACTCACCTCAGCTTGTGGTTGCTGCAGGGACAGGCCCACAGATAGGGACGCTGCCCCTGTAGTATTAAAGTAAGAGACACAGGCAGGACGCGGCTGCATCCTTGCCTCAGGTGCTCTGGGACCAGACACCCATCTACTACAGAGACTATCAAAGGTGGTACAATCCCTGCGGGACCCACCCACAGTAGAGGCGCAGGGTCTGCGAGTATTCCTTGGATCTGTGGATCCTATCATCCCGGCATCGGCACGCCCGGGTGTGGACACACCCGGCAGGTACCTAACAAAGTGCACAAACTCACCTTTACACATTAGTGGGCAGCGCTGTACCACACATTGGGTGGGGGGATTGATCTTGTGGGCACCGGGTTGGTTGGGTGCCCAAGGGCCCCTAGGTACTTTGGGGGACGGTGACTCCTGAGAGGAGGCGGAGTATTGGGAGGTACGGCCGTGCGAGGCATGGTGGGTAGGCTGTAACTATATTAGCTGCATATAGTAAAACTGTTTTGCTTTACCAAGTGTGTATTCTTTATGTGTCCTGTAACGGGGGAATTCCACACGCTAGAATCCCGTACAGGAAGGAGTGACTCAGTGAGTAAAGACACTGACTGGCACTGAGGGGAGCCTGGTTCAATTCCTGGTGTCAGCTCCTTGTGACCTTGGGCAAGTCACTTTATCTCCCTGTGCCTCAGGCACCAAAAACATAGGTTGTAAGCTCCACGAGGCAGGGACCTGTGCCTGCAAAATGTCTCTGTAAAGAATGGCGGCAAACTAGCAAAGACACTGTGCATACAGATAAGGCCCTATATGATGCACTCAAGGACTGAGGGAGAGAGAGAGAGTACCGTACTGAATTTGCAGTACAAAGGAGAGTTTGATCCCTCTATGGATGAAGCTAATGCGAAACGTACGTCAGAGGGCGTCATGACGTCACGTACTGCGACTCTCACCACGGATGCCAGTAGCTCTCAGCAGACCTGATCGCAACATTGACAGAGCCTCCTGAAGCTGCGCACTCACCACGCTTGCTATACCAGGATCGTGTCCCCACAGGGCAAGCTCAGATAAGTTTTTTGAGGGCCTTCTCTCCCTCTTTTCTATCCTCTCCCCACCCCTCTCCCCCCCGTGTGCCGTAGGGGTATGCTATTGAGGGCCAGATTGGGGGAGTACACGATCCTGCTGCACGGTTTTCCCCCCACAGGGTCAGTATATATGGGTGTGTAGGGATTTCCCATTTTTCATCTCCTGTCCCTGAGTGTAGTTACTGACGCTCAGGGTCAGTTTATGTGGGGTTCTCCTATTCAGCTTATTTAGCTACATATCCAAGTGTTTGTCCACTTACCAGAGTGGTAAGTGGACAACACTGCAAGCATGCACCTGTGTGTTATTTAGTCAGTGTATGGGCTTACAATCACCTTACACTGTTGTTCATCACACCACATTGTTGCCCTCATTTATTACTATTACAGTATACTACATATTGATGTGAGGCTTTACATGTTAGGTGTTATTCATTCAATTACACACTAGTGCTTATTGTGAGTGCTATGACCTTTAAGCGACCCAGTGACGTCATTTACCAGAAGCAGCCCAAATAGCCATGTTACATTAGGCATTGGGAACCTGTGCTTCTGGTTTCTCACTGTGCTGATGTTTTAGTCTCATTTGGACTACATTTGGCAATCTGCCAAACAAGAGACCCCCTACGGGGCATCAGCACCTAAACACTTTCAGTTTACTTTACTCACTACATTAACTGGTACCATCTCATTTTAATAGTATTTCCTTAATAAACACAATTTACATTACTACTTGGTCCAGACTCTCTCCTTTGTACTGCAAATTCAGTAGGGTTCTCGCCCTCCCTCAGACCTTGAGTGCATCATATAGGGCCTTATCTGTATGCACAGTGTCTTTGCTTCATACAGTGTTCTCTGTGTCTGATAATTATCTCCTTGCCCTATTGCACTAGTCTGTTTCTCTGACCCCTTTGGTCGTATTAGGTTGAGCGGGTGCATTTTCTTTTGTCTCTGCAAACTAGCAGCGCTATACAAGAACACGTTATTATTACAGGTGGAGGCGCTGCCGAGCATCACTCAGGTGCATCCCAGGTTCCCAGCAGCGGAGGCTCAGACCCCCTGCCACCATCAGGTATTGCACCACATCCACACACCGTAGCCACACATCTCCCAGGGGGTGGGGGAAAGTGCGCTACGTGTATATATCTCCGCGAGTTATTATATATATAAATCTCCGCGAGTTATTATATATATAAATCTCCGCGTGTTATTATATATATAAATCTCCGCGTGTTATTATATCTCTCTGCGTTTTATTATATATATATATTTCCACGTTTTATTATATATATATATTTCCACGTGTTATTATATATATATATTTTCACGTGTTATTATAAATATATATAGATCTCTGCGTGTTATTATATATTATCTCTGCGTGTTTATATATATATATATCTCTCTGCGTGTTATTATATATATATATATATATGCGTGTTATTTTACTGCGCGTTGTCACGCATGTCCCGGGCACAAAGTTAAGATGACAGATACACGGTTACAGATACACAGTCCTCCAAGACCCGATCCATGACAATACATGTGGCGTCTTCCCAGGAAATGCCGGTTTGGTGGCTGTACTTTCTCCCTGACAGAGGTTCCCTCCTGCAGGGCCGCAGAGGACAACCTCCTTCCCTGCTCAGGTTAATCCCATTCCTCTTGCCCTGACTAAAAATGGCGACTGAGCACGAGGACACCTCCTCCCCTCAGATGAACCCCATTACTTTTGCCCTGACTAAAGATGGCGGCTGAGCGCTCCAAGACGTCACGCGTTTTTTTTTCTTTTTCGAAACTTTATTAACGGTTGAATGCGGCGCACGCGCGGAAGCTCCGCCCCCGGAAGCGGAAACGGATTGAGCCGGAAGCGCCTTGTGGACGTTGGCAGCACGCGGGCTGAGTGCGTGAGCTCGGGAAAAAAAAACCCTGCCCGGTAACACGGAGCGAGCCAATCACAAACCGGTGTCACGAGAGCCGGAGCCAATCACATCGCGGTGCACCGAGAGCACGGGGAACCGCAGGAACCGACCAATCGCAGGAGAGTCCTGCGGCCCCGCGCGCACCGCGAACAGACCAATCAGCGGCCAGAGTGTGCGAGAAAATGTCCCTGACCTGCTTCAGTGAGTATATATTCTATACTGTGTTATATCATATACTGCTTCAGTGAGTATATATTCTATACTGTGTGTTATATCATATACTGCTACAGTGAGTATATATTCTATACTGTGTGTTATATCATATACTGCTTCAGTGAGTATATATTCTATACTGTGTGTTATATCATATACTGCTTCAGTGAGTGTATATATTATATACTGTGTGTGTTATATCATATACTGCTTCAGTGAGTATATATTATATACTGTGTGTTATATCATATACTGGCTACAGGGAGTTGTATATAGTATAGAAGCGGGGGATAAAGAGAGATAATATAATATATATATATATATATATATTATACTGCTACAGTGGGTGTATATATATATATATATATATATATATTATATACTGTGTTATATATGTGTGTGTTATACATATATACTGCTAAAGTGAGTGATATATACTGTGTGTGTAATATCTATATATAGACATGCAAATGAGCATACAGTCATATTTCCTTTTGCTATATGCTTTACTGAGGAGGGTTTTTGTCACTTTTTTGTTACCCACCATAATTTTACTAAGTATGGTAAAACCGATCCCTGCTTCATTTTGCAAAGCCCGTATAACCAACCCCACACTGAGACCCATTAAGGTCAAAACGGCTGTCTGTGGGATGGTTTACTGGCTATGCATCTTAATCCCTTGCTGCAGTGGAAGTGCTGTGTGCTGGGTGATAATGGTGAAATGAGGGGTTAGAGACCTGTCTAAGACATGCAAATGAGCATACCGGAATATTTCCATTTATGCATGTCTTTATTTATATAGCGCCAAAAGTGTACTCGGCACTTCACAAAGAATACAGTACAGGAAATTATAATACAATAAGCGCAGCAATATCAGACAATAGGAAAGGAAATCCCTGCCTTGAAGAGCTTACAATCTAAGTGGTATGATGGGGAACTAACAGACAGCAGGTGAGGGAATAAGTGGTGTACATGGCAGTGCTTGGTCACAATGGGGGGTAGGAGTGACTGGGTGTGGGACATTAACCATGAGTGCAGGATATTGGGATGCTTGATTTGTGGGGCGAGTTTTAAGGTTAATCATTATTAAAATGAGGTTTAACACCATTTACAGGGAAAGAGATGACAGGGAAGCGTGGGCGAGAGCAGGAGTGTATGTCTGGGTTAAGGCTGCACGTATAGTGCCGGCGATGGCGCCCAAAAACAAATGAATTGCTGCTGCTGCCGCGTGCGCTTATAGTAAGCGCGATGGAGGGACGTTGCGTCGCGAATTTTGGTAGCTGGCAATATTTGATTTTTCAAGGGCTGTCGCCTCATGTGACAGCTGTGAACCAATCAAATGCTTGTACGCCCGCGCCGCCGCAAAGCGAAATATAACTTTTGCTAGCGGCGACGGGTGACGTCACCCGTCGCGTCGCCAGCACTATACGCACAGCCTTAGGGGAGATCCCCTGCAGCAGGAAGGAGTAGATAGATGGTGTGAATAGAGGATTTGTGTGGGTGTTTTTTATTTAGGGTTAAAGAAGTTGTTGGGAGAGAGGTGTATAAATAATGGTGCAGTGGGGAAGTTGGAGAGAACAGAGACGTTCACAAAGGAGTGAGGAAACAGAAAAAGCAATAGGGAGGGCATAGTGAGATACAGGAGGAGAGACTTCCCAGGTACTGGGGGATAGGAAGAGTACAAAGAATCACAGCTTTTGGAACGTTGTTGTGCAGAGTCCCGATCTTCCTCAAATCTTCACCTCCAATTTCAACTCCAAAATTAACTCTGCCAGACACTTTTTAAATGTGACACAGCCATATGGCTTCACAGCCTAGACGGATGGTCTTAAATACTATGACCATATGCAATTGAATAACAATTAAGGGAGGGGGGGTCTGCCTATCAACTCACAGAAACATACTGTACCCCAATAGTTAATTAAATCTTAATTTCTCATTATGGTAGAATTCAGCTCAATGAAACATACCTGTTTGAAGAAATAAATCAGAATGTTAATTCAGATATTCAGAATGCATCCATTGTGTGTGTGTGTGTGTGTGTGTGTGTGTGTGTGTGTGTGTGTGTGTATGCACCACCTTGAGAAAGGTCCCGCTTGCGGACCGAAACGTTGGTATTGTGTCTTGTCTACAATATACTTTTTTTGACCATTTCTGGAGTGCTGCCTTTTATTTCGTCTTTAAACACGGTATTGTGTGTGTGTGTGTGTGTATGTATATATTCTATAATGACAAACGACCTGTGTGCTCCCCTCTGTGTAATGTATATACACTTCTCTCTCTGTATACAGTCAGTAATGAGGTCACAGACCGCCCCTGCGTGTCCCCACTGTCGGGTCACGTGTTTGATCGGCGTCTCATTGAGAAATATTTGGCTGAGAATGGGACGGATCCAGTGACCAATCAGCCACTGAGCGAGGATCAGCTGGTCGACATCAAAGGTCAGAGGGCAGCCGGGGGTTCACGGGCATCTCTAAGGCCCCGGTGCGCGAGCGACAGGGTCCCTTGCGGCGCTCGTTCCCTGCATCAGCGCGACCTGAAGGACTCCATGAGGCAACTCGTGGCGGGGACGTGGCCATGACATCACGCGGCTGGTTCGCCCTCATTGGCTGAACCGCCGCCGCCACCTGGCCAATGCTCGTCCGCCGCACCACAAAGCAAACATCTTGTCTTTTGGCAAAGGCGGTCGTTCAAAGCGCTTTGTGTGCGACGCACACGCCGACTGGGGCCTGCCCCATAGAGGGCTGTACTTTGTGCGCTGCGCACACGCCGACTGGGGCCTTCCCCATAGAGGGCTGTACTTTGTGCGCTGCGCACACGCCGACTGGGGCCTTCCCCATAGAGGGCTGTACTTTGTGTGCGGCGCACACGCCGACTGGGGCCTGCCCATAGAGGGCTTTAACTTCTTTTGTGCGGCGCACATCCGCTGGGCCTGCCTGGCCGGAGGCATAGAGTGCTGTACTTTGGTGTCGCGCACACGCCGACTGGGGCCTGCCCCATAGAGGGCTGTACTTTGTGTGCGGCGCACACGCCGACTGGCGCCTGCCCCATAGAGGGCTGTACTTTGTGTGCGGCGCACGCCGTCGCTCGCGCAGCGTGGCCACCGGGGACGAAGCCGTAGACGCTTAACATTCTTCTTTTGCTCTCTGGCTGTCTCTTGAAATCCCTCCCCTTCTCTTATTGTCCCCCTCTCATAGTCTCCCTTTTCTGGGTGTCTCTCTCTCTCTCTCTCTCGCAGTTGCCCACCCGATTCGCCCCAAGCCGCCGTCTGCAACCAGTATCCCTGCTATTCTGAAGTCCCTGCAGGATGAATGGGTGAGCGTCTTGCTGTCTAATTGTTACTCCCAGCTCTCTCGCGCTCGCATGCCTTACTTACACAGCTCTGCTTATAAGCGGTTGTGTGAGTGCATTCATTATCTGCTTTTTAATTAGTGAGCTAGAATAGATTTTGTACAATGCTGCGCCCCTTTTCTTTATTTGGAGAGAAGGGAGGGGGATTTGTACCTGGTGATATCGCACAAAATTGAAATAAATTCCCCCCGACAAATACGAGTGTCAGTCGCCCCCAGAATTTCCCGCCTCCAATTGTGTCAGGGGGCGATTTAGGTTATTGTGCGGAGGAGGAGGAGGAGGCAACGTGTGCCATCTGTCAGGGGGGGTGTCACATTGCCCCCCCCCCATCTAATGACCTCTCCCTGCCTTCCAGGACGCGGTGATGCTGCACAGTTTCACGCTGCGCCAGCAGCTGCAGACTACTCGCCAGGAACTGTCTCACGCTCTCTACCAGCACGACGCCGCCTGTCGTGTCATCGCACGTCTCACCAAGGAGGTGACAGCTGCCCGTGAAGGTAAGAACTGCCCCGGGGGATGGGAGGGTCTCTGGTTCCCCCTTAGTGCTGCTAGAAGGGTCTGCAGTGTGAGAGAAAGAGGCTAAACCCGACAGCGCTGTGTAACACCTCTGTGCGGAGCGGTAATGCACTGATATGCAGAATCCTAGGGTAATCTTCTGTGCGTGCGCTCACTGTAATATACACAATCCTAGGGTAATCTTCTGTGCGTGCGCCCTCACTGTAATCATATACAC
>WSYH01007287.1:0-15527 GCA_036426205.1 Ascaphus truei
GTAATCCTTATGTGCGAATCAGTCCCACGAATACACATATGTAGCTTGACAATCATTTGTTCCCCTAGGGTATCGTTTGCTATTTGAAATTCCCATCATTTAGAAAATACAATTCTTACTTGACTAAAAATAACCAACAAGCAATCAAGCACAGCACAGTAAAATATGAGCAACACAACTTATTCTTATGCACTTATGCACTTCTATTTATCTTATCTTATATATCTTATCTTATATATCTTATACACTTATATGTCTTATATATCTTATACTATATATATAAAAACATGCACATGCACAGTAATACAGTAATCCCCTAATCCCTTAAAATCCCCCCCCCCCCCCCAAAAAAAATAAATTTTTCCACAGACACTTTAAGAGTATTTCAAGCAGATAAACACATATATCGCTTATTCCTTCTCTCAGCAGGGGCTGTAACCCTGGCTATATAACTCAGTCAAGGATTATCTAATCCTGACTCACGTGAGTCCCTTACTCATGTGTCTCTATATTTTTCCTCAACCTTAAATCATCCAGTACAGAGGTATCTCTAAAACCTTTTAAACCTTTAAACCTTTGGGCTCTTTGGGCAAGGAGACACAGACGGATAATATACAGATAAAAAGTATCTTGTACTTACCCAGACTGTGGCTTCTGTCCCAATTCTGACACCATCTGAAAATATCCTATTCTCTACGGCGCTGCGTAGGAATACGTCTCTGTCACTTGGATCGATTCACCTCCGGAGGCTTTAAAAACCCACTCTTAAAGCGCTGGACAGGAAAAGGACGACGATAGCAAACGAGCTCGGAGGAGAAGTAATTGAGTCAGACAACCAGTGAGCTTAGTCAAAAATTCTCCTGTTTATTAAAGGTTTTCAGTCAGGTTATATAGGCATACGAGTGTAGAAAAAACACATATACGTGAGAAACTTACTTCCCTTATTATGTGTCTAGAAAGTGACAGCTGGAAAATTACGATTTGGGAACTAGCCTGAATGCTAGATTCTTAAGGCTGTAGAGGAAGCGTCATTTTTATTATTGTACAGGACATGTCATTGTCTAAGACATTCTTGAATTCAAGCTCAACATGGCTGGCGAAACTTCCTGTTTCTACATGGTGAAATAGTCTGCACAAACAGTAAGTGGATAAAAGGTCACTCTCTGACATCTGATTCAAAAGCACAATAGCATACTGGCATTATTTTAGTTCCTGAGATTTAAGTGTTAGTACAAATGGTTATATAGCAGACAAAATGGAGTCCCCCCTTGATATACACATTATCACTCTCCCTGCCCTATTAAGAATAGCAGATGGGGTCTGCATTTTTCAGAGCAGATCCAAAATTCCATATATACTGTAAATAACTTCATAACTTCAGTTCAGTAGTACACTGGCGACACACTTTATTCGAGCTCGGCTAGTCCCACGAATTCGGGTATACCCGGGTGTATTGAGGTTTGTGACTGTTTTCTGCCCGAGTGCAATGAGGTATTTTCAGGCAGGGATTGAAGCATTTTATACCCTCTGGCTGCAATACTGCACAGTATATATATATATACTGCATTACAATTCATGAATTTATGCCATCTGGTAGACACGCGAAGAATGAACGCCTATAAAATTCATTAATCCATTATCATTTAACAGATCCGCCGCGCAGCCAGGCATGAACCCAGGCTGGGAAGGCAAACGCAACGGGGCTTGTCAGAGGTGAGAAGCGGCGCATTCAGGTATCTGCCAGGTACATACTGGGTATTTGCTCGAATAAAGTGTGTCGGGCAGTGCATACTTACTGGCACGTGAGTCAATTAACATTCGTCACGCATGACGCTCCCATGGACTAAATATTACCGTGTATAAACTAAAATTAAGAGAGATATTAATATCTGTCTCTTGACCGGCTAAACACGGGGAGTCTGTAATCCTTATGTGCGAATCAGTCCACGAAAAACACATATGAGTTTTAGCACGTTAGCCGAGGACATCTCATAATATTCTTATATTTAATAAGTGTACTCATTCTGTAGGCCCCACTCAAATCAGGGGCATTTGGCCAGTCTACCAATGGAGTGTTCTGGCAGGATACTATGGTTTGAGTGTGAGTTTTAACACTCACAAACCACTCCAGCTTCCTAACATTTGGGGTCGCATTCCTTAGTAGGCAGGCATTCTTTGAGGGTAACTTAACCAAAGGGCTATAATCACTATTCAACTCTTAACCCTTGCCTCCGGATGATCCAGTGTTTGTGTGGTGCAGTACCTGGAACAGAAACAATATTTTACAGGGGAATAAAACAGTTGGATGGCTGGATGAAGCAAGGCAAAACACACATACTGGACCCCAGTCCAGTTAACCCCTTGCTTCCCAGTGTGAGGTAGAGGGTGCCAAATGGGGTGTAACCCCTTTAATCCCGGGCCAAATCCTCTCTAACATGACAAACACACTCTGCTATTCAGTACTGATCTCACACACACTGTCACTCCATCCCCACCATCGGCACCCGGCAACACACTCTGCTATTCCAGTACTGAACCCCCACAGTCACTCCATCGCCACCATCGGCACCCGGCAACACACACTACTATTCCAGTACTAATCTCCCACACACTGTCACTCCATCCCACCATCGGCACCCGGCAACACACACTGCTATTCCAGTACTGGTCTCACACACACTGTCACCAGCCCCCCACCTCGCACCCGGCAACACACACTCCTATTCCAGTACTGATCTCACACCAACTGTCACTCCATCCCCACCATCGGCACCCGGCAACACACTCTGCATCCTTAGTAATCTCACACACACTGTCACTCCATCCCCACCTCGGCACCCGGCAACACACACTTCTATTCCAGTACTGATCTCACACACACAGTCACTCCCATCCACCATCGGCACCCGGCACACAAAACTCCTATTCCATACTGATCTCACACAACTGTCACTCCATCCCCACCATCGGCAACCGCAAAACACCTACTATTCCAGTACTGATAACTCACACACACTGTCCACTCCATCCCCACACATCGGCACCCGGCACAACTCTCTATTCCAGTACTAATCTCACACACACAGTCACTCCATCCCACCATCGGCACCTGGCACAACCACACTACTATTCCAGTACTGATCTCACACACAGTCACTATCCCCACCATCGGCACCGCGGCAACACACTACTATTCCAGTACTGACTCACAACAAACTGTCACTCCAACCACCATCAGGCACACGGAACCCACACTACTACTATTCCAGTATGATCTCACAACACTGTCACTCCAACCACCATCGGGAACCGGCAACACACCTCTACTATTCCAGTACTAATCTCTACACTGTCACTCCATCCCCACCATCGGCACACCGGCAACAACACATAATATTCCAGTACTAATCTCACACACACAGTCACTCCATCCCCACCATCGGCACCCGGCAACACACACTCCTATTCCAGTACTAATCTCTCCCACATCCTCTCATTTTCCAGTACTGATCCCACACACACAGGGGCCGGATTCACTAAAGTGCGCTTTTGCGCCCGATTGGGATATTTTTAATCCCACATAAAAAATGAAGCCAGACGGCGGGATCACTAAGAAGTGAAGCGCTTGAGTAAGTGCGGGCAAAATATGCCCGATCGCAGAGCTGGTTTTTTTCCCTCCCCCCCCCCCTGCTATCGTGCTTAAAAAATCTAAAGGCGCACTGTACAAAAGAGGTTTTTGCCGATTCCCAACATATTCCAGTCATCTGTGTCAATTATCAGGTTAAGTCCCGCGGACCACTTTTGCATATATTTAGGGTGTTGGGGGATCTGCTGTCAGCTCCAACCCCCTGTAGATCTCAGAGATCATACCCCTTGTAGCTGCCCTTGACCAAATGGATTCGAATTTGGTTAGTGTGGGGAATTTGGCATTTTGGAGAGCGAAAAAAGAGAAGTGCCTAATTTGCAGGTATTAAAATAAAGGAGATCCGGGTCAGAATTTATCCCGGAGCTCCTGGAAGGGGACGGCTGTCCCTTCTTCAGCAGATCTGCAACCAGCCTGATGTTCAGGTCTACAAATTGACCAAATTGTCTTTGCGAACACCCGGGGGGGAAATTTGGGTTTCCAAAGTGGGGGTAAGTTGAGAGGGGGATGCTAACAGTCATACTTCTCTTTATTTTTAGCACATATGTCCCACGTACATCTCATTGATCCCAGATCAACACTCCCTAGGGCTTTTCCTCTGCCCCCCTGGGACCAGGGGGACACAGAACGGGAGGGGGTAGGGGGGCATGCGAATAGGACACTACTGATTAAGCCAGATGAGAGAGAGCCGGGTCGTAATTCCAAGCTACATCCTGCCTCAGCTGCCGCTGGGTAATATGTGATCACATCAGGGCCCCAAGCCACTCCCTTCGTTTGGGAGAGCATTACCGATCTTGGGACCCTTGTCTCCGTTTTTCCAGATGAATTGGAATATGTGGAACTGGATTTCTTCACAGCTGGAAGTGGAACAGCTGTGGGGAGGTGGAAGAGGTAGAGAGTCTCGGAGGATGTTCTTACAGCTGGAAGTGGAACGGCTGTGGGGAGCATTTGGAAGAGGTAGAGAAGGTCTCTGGAGGATGTTCTTTAGAGCTGGAAGTGGAACGGCTGTGGGGAGATTGGAAGAGGTAGAGAAGTCTCGGGAGGATGTTCTTTAGAGCTGGAAGTGGAACGGCTGTGGGGAGAGTTTGGAAGAGGTAGAGAAGTCTCCGGAGGATGTTCTTTAGAGCTGGAAGTGGAACGGCTGTGGGGAGAGTTTGGAAGAGGTAGAGAAGTCTCCGGAGGATGTTCTTTAGAGCTGGAAGTGGAACGGCTGTGGGGAGAGTTTGGAAGAGGTAGAGAAGTCTCGGGAGGATGTTCTTTAGAGCTGGAAGTGGAACGGCTGTGGGGAGAGTTGGAGGAGTTGTAAGAGATGAGAAGTCTCGGAGGATGTTCTTTACAGCTGGAAGTGGAACAGCCTGTGGGGAGGTTGGAAGAGGTAGAGAAGTCTCGGGAGGAGTTCTTTAGCGTGGAAGTGGAACGGGCTGTGGGGAGAGTTTGGAAGAGTTAGAGAAGTCTCCGGAGGATGTTCTTAGAGCTGGAGGGAACGGCTGTGGGGAGAGTTGGAAGAGGTAGAGAAAGTCTCGGAGGATGTTCTTTAGAGCTGGGAGTGGAACGGCGTTGGGGAGAGTTTGGAAGAGGTGTAGAGAAGTCTCGGAGGATGTTCTTTACAGCTGGAAGTGGAACAGCTGTGGGGAGAGTTTGGAAGAGGTAGAGAAGTCTGGGAGGAGGTTCTTTAGAGCTGGAGTGGAAACGGTGGGGAGAGTTGGAGATGAGGAGAAGTTCTCCGGAGGATGTTCTTTAGAGCTGGAAGTGGAACAGCTTGGGGGGGAGAGTTTGGAAGAGGTTAGAGAAGTCTCGGGGGGATGTCTTTAGAGCTGGGAGTACGGCTGTGGGGAGAGTGGCAGAGGGTAGAGAAGTCTCCGGAGGATGTTCTTTTAAGTGGAGTGGAACGGCTGGAGAGAGTGTGGAAGAGGAAGAGTCTCCACAGATGTTCTAGAGCTGGAAGTGGAAAGGCTGTGGGAGAGTTTGGAAGAGGTAGAAAGTCTCGGAGGATGTTCTTTAGAGCTGGGAGCGAAACGGCTGTGGGGGAGAGTTTGGAAGAAGGATAGAAAGTCTCAGGACGAGTTCATTTTGATTGAGACTATTCTTCGACCCAAGAGATTTAGTTTGCTCCAAGACTCAAGGTTTTTTTTAATCTGGTTGATAGCAAGGGGGGGGGGGGGGGGGGGGGAATTGTATGATATGGGGACCTATATGAATTTGAGATTTTAAGCCCAGGATATTTAATATTGGTTGTACTCCATTTATATTTATAATTAAGCTGTAGCAGTTTCCACGTCGGCTCTGGGAGAGAGAGGTTAAGAGCTTCTGACTCATCCTGGTGAGGGTCAGTATTACATCGTCGGCAAACAGAGAAAAGAAATTATATACAAAATCCTATTCCAGTGGTACCTGACCCCGACTTGGCTGAGCCAGATCTTCCCCGGCACTCCCGACCTGTGCTGGAGGGGATGTGGTCAAAAGGGGGACATGGCCCACATTTGGTGGTCATGTCCAGAGATTCAGAGATATTTGTCCATGATTCAAAAGTTAATACTTGAGACCACGGGACTAAAGATCCCCTTGGACCCCCTGACCTTCGTGCCCGGCAAATCTATTGGAAACATCCCCACGCCAACGGGCAGACTGATCTCCTCGGTCCTCACAGCCGCCTGATGCTCGCCCGCAGCGGCCTGGAAGCAAAGAAAAGCCCCAACTGGAGGCACAGTTGTTAAAAGGATCAACACGGTCATGACAATGGAGGGACTCCCAGCGATGCTCCATAAAAACTGCCGCAGTTCCAAAAAACGTGGGACACGTGGCTGGGGTCCCAACCCCCGGGGCCGGCCTAGGTCCAAGCCGTAAGGGCCCCGCCCCTTCCCCCCCTCCCTCCCCCTTTTTCCCCCTCCCACTTCTCTATCCCCTCCCATTTCGTTATATGTTAAAATGTTTACTGGAAACCCCCTGTCACAATTTCGGCCCTGTGCGCACGTGACAGCTCTGTGTCCTTGGTTATATTTTTCCAATAAAAAAAAAAGAGTCGGGAAAAAAAAATCTGAAGTGCGACAGCTGATAGAAAAAAAAAGCCGCCTGTAAGATCTGCGAGACGCTGCGTCTCCATGCACGGCTCTTACAGGCGATCGTACAGTATAAATACACATTTTAATAATACTGTACATGCGCAGGGGGTCTCCTGAGCTGAACCGCGTTGGTTTCAGCCTCGGGGACCCCCTACTTCCCGAGTTACAGGCCCCGTTATGGGGTGCCGGTATCCCCCTGTGCTTTTAAATCTCCCGCGTCACGTGACCAGGGAATTTAAATCCTGCAGGGGGATACCGGCACCCCATAACGGGGCCTGTACGGGCCGGAGAACGTGTGATTTGCCAGCGTTTGACGCGTGCTGAGAACGTGATTGGGTTATCCTGCCGGAAATGTTAGCCGATAGCGGCTGCGTGAGAGAAGTGGATTCGAGAGTTTGCCCGCGTGCCCGAAGGGAAGTTTCGTGTCGGTGATACGAGAAGGGTAGAGTGTTTGCCGGTGGGCCCGAGAAACGTGTGATCCGAGAGCGTTTTGCGCGTGCGAGTGTTTCCGTAGTAGACGTCTGACTGCTCGTCAGAGAACAGTGTCGAGCGTATTCCGCCGTGCCGAGAAACGTGTTGTATTTCGAGCGTTGCCGCGTTGCTGAGAACGTGTTGATTCGAGTCGTTTGCGCGAATGACCCGAGAACAGACTGTGATCCGAGTCGTTTGCCTGCGTGACCCGACGAACGTGTGCATCCTTTAGCGAATGAGAAGAGTATTCAGCATTCGCCTGTGCTCAGAGAAGTGTGATTCGATAGTGTTTGACCGTCGGCGAAGGAAGAGTTCCCGTGCCCGGAATGAAGTTGTGATCGAGCAGTTTGCCGCGTGCGAGAACGTGTGATTCGGACGTTTGCCGCGCGTGCCAAGAACGTGTGATCGAGTGTTTCCGATGTGCCGAGAACGTTCGTGATGCGAGGTTTGACGGGTGCGAGAACGGTATCATACGGACGTGTGGGCGATAGCGAGACACGTGTGTCCGAGTGTATTTGCGCGGCCGAGAACGTGATGATTCGAGCTTTTGCCGGCTGCCCGAGAAACGTGTGATTCGGTTGTAACCGCGCAAAGTGTCGAGTAATGTGCCGCGCCGAGAACGTGTGATCCGAGCGTTGCGTGGGCGTGACGTGAATAGGTATTTAAGAGGATGTCCGGTTGTGATCGACGACTGTGATCGGCGTTGCGAGACGTGATCCGTGTTTCCGATGTGGAGACGTGTGATTCGAGCGTTTGCCAGCGTTGCCTGAGGAATGTGTGATTCGAGCGGTTGCGCAGTGCCCGAGAACGTGCTGTGATCCACGTGTTTGCCGCAGTAGCGAGAACGTGTATCCGAACGTTGCCCGCGTGCTCGAGAACGTGGTTGATTCGAGCCAGTTGCCCGCTGGTTGTGCCGGAGAGTGCTGATCTCTGAAGCGTTGCCGGTTTGGCCAAATGTGTCTTTGCCGGGGTGTTACGCTGTGCCAGAGACGTGTGATTGAGCGCTTTACCGACGTAGCCAGGAAAGGAACGTGTTAATTCGAGCGTGTTGCCCGAGTTGCCGAGAAGGTTGTGATGCAGAGAGTTGCCGCGTGCTGAGAAGTGATGATTCGAGCGTCCGCTGACGATGAGTTGATCGCGGTGACGCGTGCCATATCGAGACGGAAGCGTTTGACGTGATGTATCAGGGTATTTGCCGTTGGCGCGAGAACGTCATGTGAATTCGAGTCGTTGCGAGTGACCAGAGAAGTGTGATTCGAGTTTTGCACGTGTGCGAGAACGTGATTGAATTCCGAAGCGTTGACGCCGTAGCCAGAACGTGTATATTCGAGGTGTTGTCGCCACGTGCACGAGAACGTGTGATCGAGCGTTGACGACGATGAACCCGAGAAGTATCGTGGTTGCGTGTCCGAGAACGTCGATTCGAGCGTTGCCGCTGCCAGAAAAGTGTGATCTGAGTGTTGCCGGTTAGCGAGAACGTGGATTCCCGACGTTTCCCGCGGCAGTGAGAACGTGTGATACCGATACGTTTGCCGCGTGCCTGAGACACCATGTGATGATTCGAGGGTTTGCAGTCGCTGTGCGAGAACAGTGATCGACAGGAGCTGTTTGCCGACTGTGCGAGAACGGTTGATATAGAAGCTGTTTGCCGCGTGCCGAGAACGTGATGAGGTCTGCGTGCCGAGAACGGATGATAGTGTTGCACGAGTCCAGAACTGTGTTGCGAGGTCGACCGAAAGTGTGATTCGAGACTTTGCGCGCGAGATGACGAAACGTGTGATTCGAGCGTTTGCCGCGGGCCGAGAACTGTGAAGTGTGAGTCCGAGAACAGGTTGAGCAGTTCGCGTGCCGAGAAAGTGTATTCAGAGCGTTTGCCGCGTGCCGAGACGTGTGATTCGAGTGTTTGCGCGTGCACGAGAACGTGTGATCTGAGGTGTTGCCGCGCGTGCCGAGAAGTGTGATCGAGCTTTGCCGCTGTGATGATGCCGATGAACGTGTGATGATTGACGCGTTTGCAGCAGTGCCAGAGAAGCGTTTGTGATCGAGTGTTTGCCGTCTGTGCGAGAACATGTGATCGAGCCAGTTTACCAGCATTGCCCGGAAGTGTTTTCGTAGAGGTTTGCGCGAGTTGCCGAGAACGTGTGATTACGACGTCGTTAGGACCGGGCGTGCCGAGAAACGTGTGATTCGTAGCGTTGCCGCGTTGGCGCGAGACTTGATTGACGTGCCGTCGCGGTGCAACGTTTCCTGAGCGTTTTGCGCGTATGCCAGAACGTTGTGATCAGAAGCGTTTGCCCGTCGTGCAGAAGAACGTGTGATACGTTGTTTGCCGCCTGGGCCGAGAACGTGATCCAGTGATTATGGACGTGTGTATGGCTGCCGAGAACGTCGTGATATCGAGCGTTTGCCGCTGCCGAGAACTGTTGATGAGCGTGTTCGCAGAGGGCGTTCTGATTAGCGATGGCTGCCATCTGAGAAAGTGTGATCGAGGTTTGCAGCCCGTGCCGAGAACGTGTGATCGAGGGTTTGCGCCAGCCATGCCGGCAGAACGGGTGCATGATTCGAGATTTGCCGAGTGTGCGGAGAAGTGTGATTCGAGGCTGTTTGCGTGTGATCTGCTGAGAAATTGTGGTCGATTCAGGCAGTGTTTGACCATTGTTGTGCCGAGAACGTATGATCGACTTTAAGCAGCGTCAACGTGTGATTTCAGCGTCCGCCAAGAACGTAGATTTTCGACGGTTTGCCGCGTTGCCGAGAAAGTGTGATCCGAGAGTTTGCCGCGTGCCGAGCATAAGTGCTGATCACGAAGGTTTGCCGTCGGTTGCCGAGAACGTTGTGATTCGCGGCATTCTGCCGGTGCCGCAGAACGTGTGATTCGAGCGTTTGCCGCGGTGCCGTGAGAACAGTGTGACGACAGGTGTTTGCGCAGCTGTGCCGAGAACGTTGGAATCTCGAGCGGTTAGCCGTCGCCGAGAACGTGTATTCGAGTGTTTCACGCGTTGCCGAGAAATGTGTGATTCGAGCGTTTGCCGCAGTGCCGAGAACGTGTGATCGAGCGTTTGCCGCGCTGCACGAGAACGTGATGATCGAGCGTTTGCCGCGTGCCAGAGAACGTGTGAGTGTATTCGAGCGTTTGGCCGCGTGCCGTGAAAGATCTTCAGCGTGTTCGATCCGGAGTGCGTGTTGCCGCGTGCGACGAGAAGTGTGATACGATCGTTTGCCGCGTGCCGAGAGAACGTGTGATCGAGTGTTTGCCGAGTGACGAAGAAAGTGTGATCCGAGCGTTTGCGCGTGCCGAGACCGTTGATACGAGCGTTTGCGCGTGCACGAGAACGTGTGATTCGAGCGTTGCCGCAGTGGAGTGAAGCAGAAAGTGTCGTTAACGCGACGTTGTCGAGCGTTTGAACGCGGGCCGAGAAGGTGATTCGCGCGTTTGTTGCCGAGTGCCGAGAGAAGTGTGTATCGCGAGGTTTGCCGCTGTTGACGAGCAATGTGACGAGCGTTTGCCGCGTGCCGAGAACGTGTGATCGAGCGTTTGCCACGTGCGAGAAATGTTGATTCGAGAGTGTTGCCGCGTTGCCGAGAAGGTGTGATCGAAGCAGTTTCGCCGAGTGCTGAGAACGTGTGATTCGAGCGTTTGCGCGTGCGAGAAGTGTGATCCGAGTCGTTTCGTCGTGTGCCGAGAACGTGTGATTCGACGTGCACCGTGCCGAGAAAAGTGTATTCGAGGTTTGCACGCGTGCTGAGAACGTTTGTGATCGAGCGTTTGCCGCGTGCTGAGAACGTGTGATCGAGTGTTTGCCATCGGACTTGATGCCGGAGAACGTGTTGATTCGAGCGTTTGCCGAGCCCTGCGCGAGAACGTGTGATTCAGGGTTTGCCCGCGTGCCGAGAACGTGTGATTCGAGCGTTTGCCGCGTGAGAGAAAGTGTGATTCGAGCGTTTGCCGCGTGCTGAGAGAGAACGTGTGATTCGAGCGTTGCCGCGTGCCGAGAACGTGTGATCCGAGCGTTTGATGTCTGCGTGGGAGAACGTGTGATTCGAGCGTTTGCCGCGGGGCCGAGAACGTCGTGATTCGAGGTTTTGCCGCGTGCGAGAAAAGTGTGATTCGAGTGTTTGCCAGCGTGCCGAGAACGTGGATCGAGTGTTTGCCGCGTGCCGAGAAGTGTGATCAGGAGTTTGCCGCGTGCCGAGACGTGTTGATGCCGAGCGGGCGTCGAGAACGGTGATTTCGAGCGTTGCCGCGTGCCGAGAACGTGTGATTCGAGGTTGCCGTGTGCACGAGAACTGTGTGATCTAGAGAGGTTTGCCGCGTGCCGAGAAACGTGTGTCGAGCGTTGAGACGCGTGCCGAGAACGTGATTCGAGTGTTTGCCGCGTGCCCATATTGTGCGCGAACGATGTGATGTTCGAGCGTTTGCCGACGTGCCTGAGAGAGAACGTGTTATCGAGTTGTTGCCGCGTGCCGAGAACGTGTTGATTCGAGCGTGTTGGCCGCGTGCCGAGAACGTGTGTTCTGGACTGAATTGTAGTGTTTGCCGCGTGCCGAGAAAACGGTGTCGAGTTGATCGAGTGATTTGCCCGTGCCGAGAACGTGTGATTCGAAGCATTGACCGTTGTGCCGAGAACGTCGTATGATACGAGGGACGTGATGCGCGACGTGCCGAGAACGTGTGATTCGAGTGTTTGCCGTGTGACCGAGGAACATGTGATTCTGAACCGCGTTTGCCGCGTGCCAGAGAACGTGTTATATCGAGCGTTTGGGGAAGTGCCGGAGAACGTGTGTGTGATTCGAGGTTTGCCGTGTGCCGAGAAATGTGATGCGAGCTGTTTGCCGCGTGCCGGAGAAAGTGTATTCGAGCGTTTGCCGCGTGCCGAGAAGTGTGATTCGAGTGTTTGCCGCGTGCCAAGAACGTGTGATTCGAGGTTTGCGCGTGCAGAACGTGTTGTGGGCTGCCGAGTGTTTGCCGACGTTGCCCGACCGAAGAACGTGTGATCCGAGCGTTTTGCAGCGTGCGAGAACGTGTGGATCCGAGAGCGTTTTGGCCGCGTGGCCGGAACGTGTGATTCGATCGTTTGCCGCGTGCCCGAGAACGTGTGATCGAGCGTTTGCCGCGTGCGAAAGAACGTGTGATCCGAAGCGTTTGCCGCGTGCCGAGAACGTGTATCCGAGCGTTTGCCGCTGGTGCCGAGAACAACGTGTTGATCCGAAGCGTTTGACCGCGAATCGTGACGAGAACGTTTGTGATAAGAGCGTTTGCCGTGTGCCGAGAACGTGTGATCCGGCGTTTGCCGCGTTGTGCCGAGAACGTGTAGATCGAGCGTGCCGCGTGCCGGAGAACTGTAGTCGAGCGTTTTGCCGCGGCCGAGAACGTGTGATTCGAGCGTTTGACCGCTGCAGTGCCGAGAATGTGTGATCCGAGCGTTGCCGTGTGCCTAGAGACGTTGTGATCCGAGCGTTTGCCGGTTGCCCGAGAACGTGTGATTCGAGCGTTTGCCACGTGCTGAGAAAGTGTGATTCGAGGTTTGCCGTATCGTGACCGAGAACGTGTGATCCGACGTTTGCGCGTGACTGAGAACGTGTGATTCGAGCGGTTTGCCGGTGCGAGAAACGTGTGACGCGAGTGTTTTTGTGTTCGTGTGCGAGAACGTGTGATTCGAGCGTTTGCAACGTGCCGGAAGAGAACGTGTGATGTCGAGCGTTTGCCGCGTGCTGAGAACGTGTGTATTCGAGCGGTTTGCCGTGTTGCTGAGAAACGTGTGATCCCGAGTTTTGCCGTATGTGACGAAGGAAGAGGAACGTTGTGATTCGAGCGTTTGCAGCGTGGCCGCGAACGTGTGATTCGAGTGTTTGCCGCGTGCCGAGAACGTGTGATTCGAGCGTTTGCCGCGTGCTGAGAACGTGTGATTCGAGCGTTGCGCCGGTGCTGAGAACGTGTGATTCGAGCGTTTGCCGCGTGCCGAGAACGTGTGATCCGAGCGTTTGCTGCGTGCCGAGAACGTGTGATCCGAACGTTTGCCGGTGCCGAGAACGTGTGATTCGAGTGTTTGCCGCGTGCCGAGAACGTGGATTCGAGCGTTTGCCGCGTGCCGAGAAGGTGATTCGAGTGTTTGCCGCGTGCCGAGAACGTGTGATCCGAGCGTTTGCCGCGTGCCGAGAACGTGTGATCCGAGCGTTTGCCGCGTGCCGAGAACGTGTGATTCGAGCGTTTGCCGCGTTGCGAGAACGTGTGATTCGAGGTTTGCCGCGTGCCGAGAACGTGTGATTCGATGTTGCGCGTCCAGAAGAGACGTGTGATGATCCGAGCGTTTGCCGCGTGCCGAGAGAAGTGTTATTAGAGTGTTTGCCGTCGTGTGCCGAGACATGTGTTCGAGCGTTTGCGCGTGCCTGAGAAGTGTTATTTCGAGCGTTTGCCGCGTGCGAGAACGTGTGATTCGAGTGTTGTGCCGCACGCGTGCCGAGAAGTGTGATCCGAGTGTTGCGCGTGCGAAAGTGTTGATCGAGTGTTGCCAGCGTGCCGAGAGAACTGTGATTCGAGCATTTGCCCTGTGTGCTCGAGAACGTGTGATTCGAGCGTTTGCGCGTGCGAGAACGTGTGATTCGAGTGTTGCCGTTGTGCCAGAGAACATGTGATTTGAGCGTTTACCGCGTGCCGAGAAAGTGGTATTCGAGCGTTTGCACGCGTGCGAGAACGTTGATTCGAGGGTTGCCGTGTGCCGAGAACTGTGATTCGAGCGTTAACGCAGGCCGAGAACGTGATTCGGCGTTTTCCGCTGCCGAGAACGGTATCGAGCGTTTGCCGCGTGCCGAGAATGCTGTGATTCGAGCGTTTGCAGCTGTGCAGAGAACGTGTGATCCGAGCGTTTGCCGAGGTGCCGGAAACGTGTGATCTGAAGCGTTTGCGCGTGCCGAAACGTGTGATCCGAGCGTTGCGCGTGCCTGAGAAGTGTGATCCGAACGTTTGCCGCGGCCGAAGAGAATGTGTGATCCGAGAGTGTTTGCAGCGTGCCGAGAACGTGTGATCCGGAGCGTTTGCAGCAGTGGCCGAGAACGCTGTGATCGCGAGCGTTTTTGCCGCGTGCCGAGAACGTGTGATCCGAGGCGTTTGCGCGTGCCGAGAACGTGTGATTCCGAGCGTTGCCGCGTGCGAGAACGGTTAGTCGAGCGTTTGCCGCGTGCCGAGAGAGAGAACGTGTGATACGGTGTTTGCCGTGCCGAGAACGTGTGATCCGAGCGTTTGCCGCGAGTGCCAGAAAGTGTTGATCCGAGCGGTTGGCGCGTGCCGAGAACGTGTTGATCAGAGCGTTTGCCGCGTGCCGAGAACGTGTTAGTCGAGCGTTTTTGCCGAGTGACGAGAACGTGTGATTCGAGACGTTTGCGAGCGTGCGAGAAGTGTGATCCCGAGCGTTGCCGCGTTCCGAGACGTGTAGTCGAGCGTGTGGCCGCGGGCGAAGAACGTGTGATCCGAGCGTTTGCCGCGCCGTTGCCGAGAACGTGTGATCGAGAGTTTGCCGTGTGACGAGAACTGTGATCGATGAGCGTTTGCCGCGTGCCTGAGAAGTGTGATTCGAAGGTTTGCCGCGGGCCAGAGACGTGTGATTCGAGCGTTGCCGAGGTTTTGCGAGAAGTGTGATCGAGCGTTTGCAGCGTGCGAGAACGTGTGATCCGAGCGTTTGCCGCGTGCGAGAACGTGTGATCCGAGCGTTTGCCGTGCCGAGAACGTTGTGATTCGAGTGTTTGCCGCGTGCGAGAACGTGTGATCCGAGCGTTTGCCGCGTGCCGAGAAATGTGATCCGGCGTTTGCCGGTGCCAGAGAATGTGTGATCCGAGCATTGCCGCGTTCTTGGCTCTTTTAATGTAGTATTTGTGAACGGTAAAGTATGAGATTTGAGATACAGGGGCGGGGGGGGGGGAGGTGACCAGTCACGGTTGATTGTGACAATCAATGCTCATATTGTGGGTCTTGTAACCTCAGTAACAATGCATGTGCAAAGGGTTGGGGGAGGGAGGGGGGGTTTGCTCAAGGGTTAATGTTTTCATCTCCGTGTTGGTAGCGGCCCGCACTAACCCTGCATACCAGAGGTATGATCTTAAAAAAAACAATTACAAATACAAAATTAACAACAATATTAGAGTGAAGGGGTTAACTCATTCCATGGACTCCCACAGGTACCCAGGAAAACTGGGGGGGGCATACACGCACCTCAGGGG
The DNA here is from genome assembly GCA_036426205.1 of Ascaphus truei. Lineage (NCBI taxonomy): Eukaryota > Metazoa > Chordata > Amphibia > Anura > Ascaphidae > Ascaphus > Ascaphus truei. The sequence goes on from WSYH01007287.1 coordinate 15,385, forward strand.
ACACTACTGTAAGACCTTAGTTGCCTTAGCGTGATATGTGCCAAAAATATGAACTATTTTCGATATAGTTTTTGATAAAAGAGTGCGGGAGCAGGGGATCAGAGCCGCATTGGTTTCAGCCGGGGACCCCTAATTCATGAGAT
>WSYH01007288.1:0-33749 GCA_036426205.1 Ascaphus truei
CATGCCAAGTTCTACAATGGCTTATTTGCCTGGGGGGGATGGGGGCTTAAGGAGAGTGATAAACGAGAGAACAAAACAGGCGCTCACGGGATTTATTAAAAACAAGCTGGGGGGATATAAGCGTAATTACAGGGGTTGAGTTCCAAAGCGCTCCTGCTATTAACTTTCATCACTGCAGCAATGCATTGGTGGGGTGTGACTTTGGAGCACCCGCAGAGTAAGTTGGACCACTAGCCTGTTACCCACCCATGATATATACACACACAGATAGGTGGAGGGCAGTTGTTTGGGGCCCTATTAAGCGTGTTTGTGTCCCCCCTCCTCCCTCCAGCTCAGGTCACTATACTGCCTGGGATCAGTCACACAGGGGGAGAAAGAGATAGAAAGGGGGGGAAAGACAGACTGACAGTGAGTGTGGACATTGACATGCACGAGGACCCAGCAAAGTGTTCTTTACAATCTTGTAGTCAATAAAAGTTTTACGTTTGACAAAAAAATTTATTCCTCGATGTGACGCGGTCGCGGCCGTTGCGCGTGGAGGAAGTGAGGGCTGAGGTGTCCGTGTGATGCTGGGGAGTAGGGAGGAAAGATGGCGGCGGTGACGATTCAGAAAGGGAAACCCAGGGTGCAGATGCCAAGAAAAGGACGCTGCGCGCCCCGTTCCGAGGAGAGGCCGGGGGGGGATACATATAGATCGGGAGGAGGGAGGGCCTGAGGAGAGGCGGGCTTAGGAGGGGGCCTGAGGAGAGGCCGGGCTGAGGGGCCTGAGGAGAGGCAGGGATAGGAGGGGGCCTGAGGAGGAGGGCCGGGCCCTGGGGGGGCGGGGGGGGGGGATTGGGAGAGTCTCCGACTGAGCAAGGAAGGGGGGGGGGGGGGTGTTGGTATGAGAGTAGTTGTTATAGTATGTCTTTAGCAGGGTGTTAGTGTTATTTCCAAAGAAAGGAAAACTTGAAAGTTGAGAGCTAGAAGGGTCCAGTAATCGTTTTATATGCTGAATTTGCCATACTGTACTTGACTATTGTAAGCATTCTGAACACATGTACTATATACTGTATATTTTATTACCGTAGTTTATATTAAAATTTGAGTGTGAAAAGTGTGTTATCTTCCTGGGAAGACTTACAATGAAATTAGCAGGGACAGGCAGTTCAAGGGCCACTTCAAGCGTTTTGCATGGACTGCATGTGCCCTATGTATTGGTCCTAGAAAGAGTAAGAGATTTGTAGAAAGGATGATGCCTTATTTCCGAACAACACAAGTATAGTATGATGAACGTTGTAAGTAAATGACAGTTAGGGCTGTGTACAGTAATAGTAATGGTTCCTGTCTAATCCTAGAAGCCAATGTGTATGTTGGAGGCCTGGGAGAAGGTGGCGAGCCCCTACATGGGAAACTCTCTTGCAAGCGGAACTGTAGTGACACACACATGGCCAAGGACAGAGTCCACAGGGCACAGCACCAAGGTGAGCGGGAGACTTATGGGCTGATAACACAGATTATTAAGCACACAACTGAGAATATGTGCGGGTCATAGATTTGACAGCAGATAGGGACCACGTGGCCCACCTAGTATACCAATTTATTCATTTTCCCTATCTGCTCTGGACCTCAGAACCCATCTGATCTTGCACCAGGACTACTTGAAAACGGGAGGGAACTCGATGTTTACTTCCTGGGTAAACATTCTAAATAAATATATAGGATAGATTTTGTTCCAGCCCAATAATGTGTTTAAATTCCCGTACTTTATAAGCCTCTTTACCCCTCTGTTGGGAAGCGATTCCATGAATCCACCACCTTTCCATTAAGAGTATTCCCCCGAGTTGCCGACCCTCAATCTTCAGAGCATGACTCTTGGTTTTACAATTTTCTTGAAAATCTGCTTTACCTCCTTACTTGCAAACCTTTATGTATGTGAACGTTTCCATCATATCCCCATCTCTGTATCTCCTCCAAGCTGTACCCTGTTGAGTCATTCCAATCTTTCTCTGAAAGTTTTATGATGAAAAGACCATTCCCCACCTCGTTGGTCAGTCATAATCTTATCCATACGAATACCTATTGCTTTAGCGTGAATCTAAATGACTTTGGAAGGAAAAGAAGACCCAGGAAATCAACCTGTCTTTAAAAAATAAATAGATATATATTATATTTTTTGAACTCATCATTGCCTTTTCTCGTATTATAACATTTTATTTATGGAATATTTAGAATTACAGGTTTGCAAAGTTGTAAAACTGATTGAATTCAACGTACAATATAAAAAGGGTGAAACCGGGTTTGTCGTTTTTATTAAGGAAAGATAAGCTAAAATTGAATTGCATTGCATGCATCTCCCTTTTATCTGAGGAAGCCGCTGTACTGTATAAACAGTCAACAGGCACAAGTTTAAGTGCAGATATATTAATTAACACAAGATGCAGAAATATTATGTTTCATGGAAACAAGAAAAGCCATCGTCCTTGTGTAAAACTAGACGGAAGAAACTTTTTGATACGGATTCTAGAGGTGGGGGTGAGTTTTTAATGAAGACATGGCATTTAGAATCTACTTGATCCGAATGTGTATTTAGTAAAAAGCTGAGCATTAGCAGTTCATTAAACCAGTCACAGCCAGGGGACTGGTTTTCTTGACAGCAAATTATTAATGTGGGTTCTAATGAATAATGGTGAGTAATCAGTAGTGGGTATGTCCACCTCAGTTTAGAAGGGTCACGGGACTGCATCATAGGGTAACCGCAGGTGTAATGACTTGTTCATTTCCCCAGGCTATGCTTGTCGAGCTCGAGGGGAGGAGGCAGATACGCTATAAAGATTCATGAACATGATCAAGCTGTACGGGAAAAGCCCATCCAAGGAAACAACGCGTCTGAGCCAACAAGAACCTGGACGGTCGCGAGCCAACATCTTCATCCGGGAAAATGGACCCTGAGATAGACGAGAGCTGCTCTACGACACCTTCAGCGCCTTCGGAGTATCCTGCAGACCACCAAGATCATGCGAGACCCAGACACGGGCAAACTCGAAGGGTTACCGTTCATCAACTTGATAGCTTTGAAGCTCTCCGATGAGGCCATTGAAGGCATGAACGGACGACATGGTGAAACCGTCCTATCCACTGATTTCTATGCCTTCAAGAAAGACTACAGGCGAGCGACACGGCGGTCAGCTGCAGAAGAGGATGCTGGGTGCCCAGAACCCGCTGTCGCAGGCTGAACGACCTCATAAGCTGTCGCGGACGCACCACCCCTCCGTTCTGCACGGGCCGTCCATCCGTCATTGACGAGCTCAGTGCTGCAGGTAGGGGAGAGATCTCTCATACACAGGACCACTTTCTATGGTTATCAAAATATATGTGTGGACATTGGCAACCAGGATGCTCCATAAACTGCTGCTTACCTAAACAGGGTGATCAACCTAAATTTTTTTTTTTTATATTATTAGTTTTTGTGCACGGGCACAACTGGGGAGAATTTTGAATCTCACTCGCATGCACCACAAACTCGCACTCCTCGGTCAAAAAACACTCTACACCTACCCTTATTACAGACACACTTTTATACTCCCCGTATTTCTCGGCACTCCATCATTCACAACTCGCCCCCTTTCGGCGTGTTCAAATCCGCTCTCCTCAACACAGCACACTCTACCTTTCTGAATCGCAACATTCCGGCGTTGAGCTGCGAATCGCTTTTTCCACTCTATGTGCTGGACTGAGACGAGAGCCTCATGCCAAACATTGAGGGATGTGACCCAGCTGAGTAGCTGGCAGAGTGTTTCCGGGGCCGCAGCATCCTGGATGAGAGATCAACGTGGTGTACTCTGACCGCTCCGGCTGTCATAGAAACAACTGAACCGGTCATTCTAGGGTAGTAATATAGTGTTGAATGTCATTGTTCTTGGAGTTGGAGAACCCAGTCTAATCCATGGTGACCCAGTCATTTATTCTCATTTTCAAAGCACCCGAAATTGATCCCAGTTAATTCATATAAAACGCGCGGCTCTAAGGAGACACCTCTGGCGAACCCGTTAATATATTAAAAAATAGGTTTGAAGCCGGTGTCTCGCAGAGCTTTTAAAACTGTATTTATTTCAGCTCTGGGGACCCCTTGCCTTCACCAAATAAATACTGCCATAGCGTGCTGTGGTAGAGCCCGGCTGGGGGATCAATTATGGTGGATTAAAGTACACGGTGTGTGCGGGCCAAAGGAAGCAGCACAATGTAATACCATCTGTCGTCTCTAAATGTGCAACAGATAACTGGAATCCCCTACGGAGTCTGAATCTCGGAATCGGGGTCCCCGAAGCTGAAATCAATGCAAGTTCAGCTCCGGAGGACCCCCTGTTCAAACCCATTAAAACCATTTTTAAAGGTCACTAGGAGTGCCAGCTTAACTCCCCTCTACAAGGAAAGGTGGTTTATCAATGCGCCTGCAGCATTTTCGTCAGGAAAGGGCCATGAAATACAAATATAGTTACGTTTATACTTACACAATAGTATTTAGGTGGTGTTATTTATGAATATACAGTATTAATGTGCTTTATAGGGTACACCGACTCGTGCATGAACTTACAACCTAGAGAAGTGTTGTTTTATCGCACAATAATCCCCTTCTGTCAGGAGCGCAATAGACTGCAGCGCAAGGGGTTTAAAAATCAAGGGTCAGATAATGAACACATCTCCTTAACAAGACATTTCACATGAGGCTGAAACGAGTTGGTGGCAGAGGCCACTGCCTAAAAGTACACGGTTACGATGTATCCCCACAAATATTCCAGCCTGTTAGTTGATGAATATGTGGAAGTAGCCACTGAGTAACTTATATTTAATTTTCCGCAGGTATCCCCTTCATTCCCCCCGTCGTTGGCCCCACCTGAGAGCGGTTCCTCCTGGAATACCCCCCGCAATGCCCCACCCCCGATGCCTACTGCTTTACGGAGGCGGGCATCTTCAGGTGGGGCCCGGGGGCCACCCTCAGATTTTGCCGCTCACCCTTCCAGCTGGCGGGAGCTCACGCGTGAGTCTCATCATCCTGGGATACACCCCGACAGAAGCGGGACGGGTGTAATGCGGCCCCCAGAGGTTGGTGTGTAATCTGGTGATAAATACAAAGAGACAGGCTTCAGTGTTAATCCCCGGGGTGTACGTTTCGCATATTCTGCGCCATCACTGCCATTGAAATCATTAGGATGCTGTGTATTCTGAGTTCTAACACATATGTTACGTTCTCAAAAGAACAATGAGGCTATATCTGTAGCCTGGAGAGGAAATGTAATGAAGTCATCCCCGACAATACAGCAAATATAGATAAAGGAGTGGGTCCAATACCAGTACTCAAGGGCCACCAACAGCTTCAGGTTTGATATATCCCCTGCTTCAGAACAGGTTTGCCTAAACCAGTGGCTCAGTCGTCGAGCCAACGCACTGAAGGCCGGATAGTCCTAAAACGTGCCTGTTGGTGATTGGCCAACCCTGATAATGTATAGAGCATGTATGCAGCAATGGGCTAATCAACATAAAAACATTTGTTTATTTTGTTGTTTTAAGGCTTGACTTAAAAGCTCCCGGTGTGAAAACCACTTCAAGTACAACATGCTGGAGTATGAAAAACGGGGAGGGTTTACGAAACTCCTGCAAAGAAAGTTGTTTTGCATTGAAGAGGAAAAACACAAAAAATGACGCCATCTTCACGATATTTTTTTTTTTTAAGGAAAGGATTATGCATCTGGCTCCAAATTAATGTGTTGCCGTGTGCCGATTTATTTAAATGGTGTTGCGAGAGAGGTTTCGCATTCACAAAAACAACTGATGAGGTTAACCTGTGACAGGACCTTGACCTTGATGTTCCATGTTTGCATGTAGTTTAAATGAAAGCTGTATCTTGCTCCTATGGATTTAACTGCACAAAACCTCAGTATACCCTGTGAAAGGACAGTGAATAGCAAGTTGATAGTATTAACCCCTACGTGCTAGTTGGTTGGGTATTGGGGGGCCAGCCCGCGTGTCGCAGACTCCTCTACCGTGAAGGGTTAAAGTAATAGTTTTCATCTGATTTCCTGTCGGGTTTTTTTAAAGACGATATGCACCAGCACCGATAGTGTGTGTGTTGATCCTTGGCTGAAGTTTGATTTTGTTGTTTAATCGACAGGAATGCAGATGCAGGTTCCACACCACGCGAGGTCACGGTATGGGCCCCCTCGCACCTGGCCGCATCGGGCAGATGGCAAAATCGCCGCACGGCATGGGTCATCCTGACCCCTCCCATGGGGCATGCCACCAAGGGCCCCAAATTTGGATCTATGGGTAAGAGAAACATCACTTATCACAGTTTCGCCCCAAGATGCGGCAGCGACTTTCTAGGTTTGTCAGTTCTAGTCTTGTGCATATGAGGAGTTTTCAGAGAATCTCCCTTCGTCTGGTCCTTGAAACAAAAACTGTTGACCTCACTGCCGTGGGATGATTGCTCTTGAGGCCACACGATGTGGACGAGTGCCAAGGTTGGGTTTTATAGGAGGCGAATTTCTGCGATTTTTTTTTAAAATCCCACTTTTTCACGTAGCAGGGAAGAAAACCCGTCTCTCATCTGCACGGATTCTTCCGGTCTACATCACAGCCGATATCGCTCAGCGTACATTATGTACTTTAAAAATAAAAATCCATTTCCTGTTGTAGCAGATAACATAAGTGGGGGTGTGCCGGTTAAAACACATGGTTAATAGTTTATAATGAGAAGGGAGGACAGAGGTCTGTTCCTAAATATGTTTGACAGCTGCATTGTTATCTTAGAGGGCATGATCAAATGCATTGCTGGCCTCCTTCGCATGTAGGGGGTAACAGTGACAAGTGTCAAACGTGGACAATGGCATTAAAGTAAAGCGCATCTACAGAGGTACAATAAAAGTCAAGTCAAGCAGCCTTCCAAAATAGCTGCCAACATTTAATCTTTCAGTAAGATCCTGAATTTGATTGGTACTATGGGGTACCAACATTAAAGGGGATATAAACTTCGAGTTCCGTGGGTCTTTTTTGTCATCTGCAGAGTGATCTATAATGCCCCCTCCGTCAGGATGTAATCAGTAAGATTAGCTGACACTTTTGCATCTTTAAAGGATACCAACAGCACTTATACTTGTACCTCCTCATTGCTGATGGTTGCCCTCTGGTATTGGAGTGTGGCGCTCCCACCCCTGCTTGCTGTTGGCCCCCCCCCACCTCTGTTGCTGTGCCCCCCTCTGCTTGCTGTGCCCCCCCTTGATGCTTGCTTGCCCCGCGTTTGAAGCTTGCACCAATGTCCTGTTCCGACTCCACGCTGCTTCTACGTTTTTGGTTACTTTTGCTGCAGGCCATCTGGGCATGCCTCACGGAGATGCGCCGCCACCTCTAATGCCACCACACGGGTCACAATGGGCCACCCCGGAATGCCTTTACGGTACCAGCGTGGACCCATGCCTCCACCCGCCCTATCTACAGACCCCCAGCTCCACCACGAGGCCCATGAGGTACCATGTCATATTACAGGAAACATCAGAGACCCCCCTCGTCTCCCATGTACATCTGCAGGCTAAAGTGCGGCCGCGTGTAAAGCAGCATTTATGCTCGTACCCAGCCTGGCGTGTGGCCTGGTTTTGTTATCCTGTTAGGATGTTTTTATTTTACTAGCATGTTACAGTTTTATTAACTCTCCTTGGCAAAGAGATTGAGGGTGGCCTCTGGGAAAACATGCCTAGAAACCCACCGTTACAGAGCAAGCTCGGTCCCAGGGAGAAGACGATTTCCAAGAAGGACGACCCACAGGCATTGACATCCACCCCTTGGAAATCAATGGACATGTTAATTTGGGTTTTAATATCACCGTTATTGCTCTGGAGTGCGGTATTTTAAATATTAATATATAGAAAAAACAGGCGGTCGCTTTAATCACCAATCTTCACAAACATTGGCAATATTGCATCTGTTTTCTTGATTTTTTTTGTTTTTATTACAATTGGTGAACAAATTTTTAGTCATTGTCTTGTATTGGTAGATATAAATAATAAACAAAAAAACACAAAACAGTGGGTGTCCCTCACTTGGGGGGGTATACTCTGGTAGGTATAGAGGGTGCAGACATCATCTAGAAAACCCAATTACGTCTAGAGCAATGGTATGGCATTATCCTAGAATAAGCCCCAAGATTTTTTTATTTTTTAATTTGGGAAATTAGGTCACAAAACCAAGTAGAACGCCTTTTAAAATATATATCCCTCCCTGGTTTTAAGATCACTCCAGCGTTTCACTAGGAGTGTGATCAGGATACAAGCAAAAAACCACACGCCAAACTTGATGTAGCCGCAGCAATAATTCCTAGTCTTGGTGGCAGCTCTAGAAGCAGAGCGTTTGTATTATTTTGGGGATATTTCTGTGTTTGTATTGGCAGATTAGGTTTTACGCCTTGTTCGAGGAGCCGCTCAATCCATCTCACGAAATAATTGGTAGAAGGGTACATAGCGAGTTGGTTATTGTATTATGTGTTCTGCCCGTGATGACGCAGCCTTTAAAAAAAAGAGAATGGTATACTGTAGCAGAGTAAAGGGGAAGAAATCTGTTTGTTCAATTTGGGGCCACCGCCCTGTGGATTGTATTTTTTAAATTTTTTTTAAAGGTATGCTGTAAATTTTGTAAGAGGGATATCCTAAATAAGTGCCCCTTTCTTCAAAAACTGGATTGTACATAAAAAAATAGAGAAAGTTTGTGGCATCTCACACTTCAACCACGTCTTGAAAGGAGGGAGCCCGATGTTTAGTTAAACACGCAGAGTCTCTAAAATAAAATCAATTTAAGGTGATGGGATGGAACGAAGTTTGTGAATAAAACCTAATCGCTACATTTCAAATCTGGCATCGAAATCCGTAGATTTAGAAAAATGTGGTTTGAATATCGGGACACGATCACCGCGCTGGGCGCAGAGTTCCTGTGTGTAACACTGACCATCAGACGTAAAGAAAGTGGCACAAAAAGAAAGAGTCCTGAAAAACGTGCACTAGCTGACTCTGATCTCAAACCGGGATTTCCCGTGTTAACCCACTCTGAGACTCAACAAGCAAGCATTTGCACATCAGCTTCATTTGACACCATTATTTATTTAATATTGATATTGTTTGATTTAATTTGATTTTTTGTTGGTTTGATTGGTGATTTAGGGACAGATCTATCATGAAAGTGTTTCGTTTCACCACTACCCTTGGACTGCGCTTCCATTTCTTTCTCTTCTTTTGTACCATTATCAGGGACTGGGGTGCCTGTATTAGGAAGCTGCGCTACCAATTGGGTTTTGGTTTTCTTACACATAAGTTATTTTATTTTGCAAGACTCTATACGCTCCGGATTAGTTCATGTCACACATTTTATTGTAACTATTCTATTAATATTTTTAGTCCCCTATTATAGTAGCACTATTTGGCGCACTCCATTTCTTTTTTGCTTTGTAAAAAGAAGTGGCACTCTGTGGCCTCGTGCACAAAAAGTATGAAGGTTTATTTAGTGATCGATGGCTCGGTCTGAGAAAGGCCCACCAGCCGCCCGCCGAAATGCGGATCACCAAATAAACCTTCATATACCTTTCCCCCAAGTCCACTGAATGCCAAGTCTGACTGTCGGGGGGTTTCTGCTCACAGGGCACCGCTGTGGGAGCACAGGTGGCAAGGATCTCCTTCAGTGAGTGCATCATCCTGTGAACTGTACACTGCTTGAGCCACCTGTGTGAAGCAGGGATATTCTTAAAAGCCAACAGGTGGTGGCCCTTGAGGCTGGAGTTGCCCCTGCTCTCCCCCCCTCCCCTGGTATGCGAGTAACCTCTGCACCATAATACCCCTCATAAGGGAAAAAGAGCGTACACAGCACCTGGTGCACTTTCTGTATTGTTGATATGAGTGGCAGTAATCAAGTAGTGTTTCACTTTACACACCTAATCAAATCCTTGTTCTGAAAAAAGGAATTTGCCAAATGGTTTGTTATTGTATCCTGTGTGAAGGGAATGGTATCTTCTTAGCATAACAGTATTTAGGTCAAACTATTCAAGGTGAATTCCCGTGTGTAGTTCTCTTTTAGGCATTTATTATTCTAAATGTATATAGACAATCCTACCATAGATACATTCAAAACTTGGGAACTAATAGTGCCGTGTTTCCAATCTGGTGGGTGACAGAAAAAACGAAATCGGTTTCCTGCATCAATAAACTGATATATCCACTATGTGCAAACCCATCCCATTCCTTTTGAATGGGATTTTTTTGGGGACCCAACCCCTAAATCTTGGACATCTTAGTGCACTGAGTACAGAAACTGGCAGCACGCAGGCTAAAGAGGGATGGTTTTTAAAAAAAAATATTGCGATCCACTGCCTTAGCGGTTCGTTTCTGTAAATGGTTGTGATAAATGTCTGGGAGAAAAAGCAATTATTCATGAAAAAAGCAAAATGCTTTATAAGGAAGCATTTAGTGGTTACATTAATTATACAGTGGCAGGCAACATTGATGGTAGATCAGTAGAGACAGAAGAGTATATAATACATGTGAAAGCAACATAAACACAAAGACATCTACATAAAGATATTATAATCTGACTAAATAACACAGGGATCTTCTTGGGGTTTATTGTTTTAGTCTGAAGTGTTCGTTTTCAGACCAAAACTGCATGAACACCTACTTGTGATTAAAATGATCCCTGTAATCTCTGCAATGCGACTCGGGCCTCCTCGGCGCGGGAAGGGATGAACAAATGTACTGCAAAATTCATTATAATATTCCGGAATAGGTGAGGCATTTTTTAAAATAAAGTAAGTATATCTGTACTTCAATGTGTGTACACACACACACACAAACACACACACAAACACAACACACCCACCACCACCACCACCACCACCACACCACCACACCACCACCACAAACACCCACCACCACTCCCATTACGTCAGAACCAAAATGCTGTCCCTTGCTCTTCTGACCTGCATGTGCAGCTCTCCCTGTCTCTCGGAGAGACAGCTTCTGTTTCAGTACCGGCCATCTCCAATGGAAAAAGCATCGACACAGGTAAGAGAATTACACCACTGCCTTTAATTAAATCTGACGCTCGGGGTCAGCGCACAGGGATTGTCTTTAAAATGTAAGTGTCAGGGAGCTCTCCCAGCGCCGGGCAAAGGTACTATTCAAAGCTTGAAAATTCTCAGGATTTTTAAAGAGCGGACGTGTTCAGTGGGAAATATGTAACATTATATAAGTTAAATCATACAGCTTTTGGGGGGCATTGCTGCTTTAAGATATCTTCAGTTATAAAATTGTTTCTTTAAAAAAAAATGATCCTATTATTAAGGAAGGGCGTGACGCGGTTTGGCAGGCTTATAACACTTGGCCAACCGGTTTAACTAAAGACCCTTACTCAGAGAATAGATAAGGAATATTTCTATGTACTTTGTCACATTGGATGTAGCATTGGGATTTTTGTCCATTAATGGAAGGGCCTGCAACTGGGATACTGGCTGCATGTTGGGCATCCAACAAGTGGGTGTCTCCCTTGTGCAGGTTAGTGTGTGTGTGTCTCCTTTGCAGGGTTAGGTGGTGTGTGTGTCTCCCTTTGCAGGTAGTGTGTGTGTGTCTCCTGATGTTAGGGGGGAGGGGGGGGGGGTTGGGGAAAGGAAGGGTGGAAGCGGGTAAATGGGGGGGGGGGGGGAAAGGGGGTAAATATGGGAAAGCAAGTTCAGAAACATCCACAAGAGGCTCTAAGCAGAATGAACCAAATTATAGCATAAGTTTAAAGCAATCCATCATAGGATTATGAATGGCACACACCCTAGAAACATATGATCCTGACAATTTTAAAGAAAGCAAACGCGATCCCAATCAATATTGAGTCCGTTGGGCGGTAGAGAGGTTTAATGTGTATATCCAATGGGCCTCTCTCTGAGCAAGATCTTAATTTCTATAACCTCCCGAGGGGGTTAATGCAATATGTTCAATGGCACAACATGAAAAATTCTCCACAGAACACAACAGGACAAATATGAAATGCATTGGTACCGGATGTGTTATGTCGTTGATCTTAATAGTCTAAGGTGTTCCATGATGCGGGTTTAGGGCTCTACTTGTTAGCCCTACATATTGTTTTACATCCGCATTTTAGTAAGTAAATCACAAAATTAGTCTGACATGATATAAAGGTTCTGATAGGGAATCTACGGTTTCATCATAGTTTGAAAAGTGTTTTGTCTTAAGCATATTCGGACAGATTTTACAGTGTCCACATTTGAATGAACCAATTAGTTTTGGAAATAGAGACAGTTTGTTCTGTTACGGTTAGTTGATTTTAGCATACGGGTGGACAAAAAATTACCAAGTGTAGCTGCCTTGCGAAACACTACTTTAGGGCCACACAGACCATCTTGCGCAGCAAGGGGGCAGAGATAGTGTGGCCCAGTGTTTGTGTATTATGCTTTAATGCAATTGGCTTGCTCCACTATAGTTCGTGACAAAAAAAGGGGGTTTCAGTTGTCCTCGACTTGTGTGCTCTGTTTTTCCCGAGCTACATTCATATTTATGAGCCGTTCCTGTCTGTATCTAACGCATTCTGATAGCCAGATCTAGATCTTTGATGTCATATCCCTTGACAGGAATCTCTCCTCATCTCGTTCGCCCTGTGGACAAAGGACTCCAACGTGGAGCAGTTCCTGCGTAACCGCAGAAACTGCCCTTCGGAATACCTCTGTCCAGAGGGCGAGCGTGACAACTTTTTGCGTGAAGGCAATGAATTCTGGCATTTCTTTCAGAAAATATCTGTGGATTTATTCTCTAAACAACATACAAATTCAAATCCAAAAAATTGTATTTGGTGTTTGTCGTGAGTGTGAGTAAATCTCAGATTGAGTGTATTGTTAGCCAGGTATTCAAAAAACTTCAAAAGCTCTGACTCCCCACCACTCCAGATCAAAATCAGATCATCAATGTAGCGCTTGTAAAACGCCACATGATGTCTGAATGGGTTGGAATCTGCAAACACGTGGGACATCTCCCCAACCACCCATGAATAGGTAGGCGTAGGGAGGGGTTCAAATGACGTCCGGCCATGGTCCACACGTTGTTTGGGAGATAAAACTGGTGATTCAAACAGAAAATAAGTTGTGAGGGTGAAAACTTGATACTATTAAAAGAAAGCTACATGTGCTGGAGAACGGGTGGAGTGATTGTGCAAAAAGAATTCAGTGGCAGTAAGGCCATGTTCGTGCTTGATATATATTAGGGAAGCTACATCTGGGTGACCCAGATGTAGTGTGAGAGGCAAGTGATGGGTGTTAAGAGTGATAATACATGTTTGGTGTCTATGATGTGTGAAGGTAATGAGTGAAAAAGTGGCTGTAAATAATGGTTATATATTGTGAAAGGTGTTCACCATAGTGAGCCTATTCTAGAGATGATGGGTCTACCCGGGGGGGTGCAACCAGTGTCTTGTGAATTTGGGTAAGGTGGAAGAGGGGTGTGATGGGATCTGGAGTGGTGAGGAAGTCTCGCCATTGGGTGAGAGAACAGTAACATCTCACCTTCATACAAGAGATCCAAAAACTCTCTGCGAATAGCGGGGTGGGATCCCGTCAAGGGGACGATAGGCTTCCGGGTCACCCAGCTGACGCTGCGCACTCTGCTACAATATCTCTGTCGAGCACCACAGTAGCGCACCTTTGTCCGCCTTCTAATAAGAACAGAATCATTGTCAATTAGTGATTTAAAGCTGCCCTTTGTTCCACAGTTAAAATTATCCGCTGAGGTCCCCTGGTTCTATGCCTTTGGCCCAGGAGCGACAGATCTTTCAATGACTTTTGGAAGAATTCAATGTACTGCCCCCCAGAATGAGGGGTAGAACAACGGATTTCTTTTTGAACCCAGAATGGTACTCCCGAGAAAATCTATTGGGTCATCTATTGTGTATTTTCATTGAAGAGGTCTATGAGATCATGCCTCTAGCACTGGTCTTCAAACCTAGGGGAATTGGGACAAACAGGGTTAGTGTACAAATATGGGTACATTGTATTGGGATTGTTGTTCCTAGAGGAAAAAAATCATTTCAGGGTTAATTACGTGTGAAATTTAAAACACGTACCACCATAGTTGAAAACAAATTGAATTGAGTTACTGGGTTGCAAAAAGATAGTCCAAGTTGCAAATGGACAGTTCTGATTGTGTCAGTTAATGTTTCTAGATGTAATAACATTACTGGTATCCAACATTTAAATCTTTAATCTCTTGGATGGCATCCCAGTACACGTTCTTGCTCTGCCCTCTTCCGTTCATTCCGTTTTTTGAGGACTTCTGCATGGCCGGTCGGTTGAATGGGGTCATCTCACGGATCCCGCCATCTCATTGCCCTGATGAAGGGTTGAAGTCACTCTCAGAGAATAAAAAGGATACAGCATGTGAGGTTGAGTCACTGACTTGTTCCCCTTAAGGAGGATTTTAACCCCTCCTTCTTTGTTTGTTTTCTTGATTTGGGTTTACCTTTGATCTAGAAGGTAATTTCTGCCACATGTAGATTTGGTGCAACCCATAGTCAGCCTTATCTCGCTCAAAACTTTGTCTGTTTATGAGCATGATCGTTTTTTCTTGCTTGTTAAGCTTGCTAGCAGTTTTCATTACTCATCTGCTTTAAAGTTATCCATAAGTGAGAAGGCTTTCAATTTGTCTTGTAATTCTAAGATTTGTTTGGACACTAATTTGTACTCTTGTGACTTGTGTCTAATGATTAGGTCCATTAATTTAAATGAGCACGCCTCAAGAATCTGGCACCATTGCTGCTCAAATTTACATTGACAAAACCAAAGAGGGTTGTTTTAGTATGGCGTAAGCCTCTGGGAATACGTTTCACACGATTATAATCTCCATGGTTGTTATTTCCACCAAATTCTTGTCTTAATAATAAACATTTCTCCCAATTTGTTAAAGGGTATTGAGGCTGCAGTTGTCCTCACACAGGAGTCAGGGGTGTTGCTAAAAATAGCCTTGCTCTGTAAGTGGCGGTTAATACCCCTTAACCTGAAGAAGTGAGCGCAGTCACGAAACGCGCGTAGTGGTGGAGTGGTTTTAGACGTGATGATACAGCGTGGCATACGTTTGGGAGAGGAGAAGGGGCGGTATCAGCGGTGACTCATCGGAGGAGGACGAGGCGCTCCGAGTCGCGGCCACGAAACGGGGATTCACGACACCAACTCCAGCCTCATCCTGCATCACCCCGGCATCCTCCCATGAGACGGACGGCACGTTGATGCTGCATGTAGGAATTAAGGAAGTGAGTGCACTGTTGTTATACCCTGTAGTTTTTATTATTAAATGTATGGTATCACAATTGGTGCCCTATCTTTCCTTACCTTACGGTTTGTGGTGCTGCGGACGTGTATCTGAGAGAGAGGTCACATCGCCGGCCAACAAGTGGTTGGAGCTAGCCGCGAAGCAAGGAAGATACCTTTTGAGGCCCGCTAATATTTACTTTTAAGTAAGTAGCTGGCAACGGTGGGGGGAGAGCAGGACGACCAGAGGGTTACTGGCAATGGTTGTTCTGTTTTTTATGTTTCAGATCTGGTTCTTATTTCAAAGGATTTTACTAAAGGATTAAGTGCATTGGACCTTGGACCTAATATCCATCATCAAGATTCTGGGACTCATTCATCTTGTCAGGTCTAATATCTGATAGTGACGCAAGGAATATCGTTTTGTCCATTGTCTATTTTTTTGTTATTGTATATCTCTTGCTATTGTTATACAATAACTTGTGTAGGTTTGTTTCCCATTCCTAAGGCAGCCATTCCACAGTCTTGTAATGAGCATGTGGGGATTCATTATTGTTTTTTCCTCAATAGGGGTCCTTTACATTCTTAGAGCACTTATTTATCACTATAGTTGTTTATAAGTTAGGTCAATAGTGAGCGCCTTAGTATATGTTTAGTTTAATTTTGTTTTCCACTCTTTGCATGTAGTGTGTGTCTCCTTTGAGGTAGTGTGTGTGTCTCCCTTGCAGGTTAGTGTGATGTGTATGCCTTTGCAGATTAGGGTGTCTCCCTTGCAGGTATGTGTGTGTGTCTCCCTTTGCAGGTTAGTGTGTGTGTGTCTCCCTTTGCAGGTTAGTGTGTGTCCCTTTGCAGGTTAGTGTGTGTGTGTCTCTCTTTGCAGGTTAGTATGTGTGTCTTCCCTTGGAGGTTAGTGTATGTTTCCCTTTGAAGGTTAGTGCGTGTCTCCCTTTTCAGGTTAGTGTGTGTGTCTCCCTTTGCATGTGAGTGTGTGTGTCTCCCTTTTCAGGTTAGTGTGTGTGTGTCTCCCTTTGCAGGTTAGGGGTGGGGGGTCTCCCTTTGAGGTTAGTGTGGGTGTGTGTCTCCTTTGGCAGATACGGTGTGTTGTGTTCCCTTGAGGTAAGGTGTGTGTCTCCCTTTGTAGGTTAGTGTGTGTGTCTCCCTTTGCAGGTTAGAGTGTGTGTGTGTGTGTTTGCAGGTTAATGTTAGTGGGTGTGTGTGTGTGTTTGCAGGTTAAATGTTAGTGTGTGTGTGTCTCCCTTTGCAGGTTAGTGTGTGTGTCTCCCTTTGCAGGTTAGTGTGTGTGTCCCTTTGCAGGTTAGTGTGTGTGTTGTGACATAGTCCAAAGATGTTAGGCAGCTTTCTGCCCCATTTTAGGTCAGAAAGTGCAGGAATAGTTAAAAATGATCCATTCCACAGCTTCACATAACTCAGGCTGCTGGATGGAAAATCCAGACCACGATTAAAATGGTCTAGTTCTCCCTCACCTGCTCTTCTAATCACATGCACAGGTATTAGAGCAGAGAGGTTTGCATTTCAGTCTCTCTCCTTAGAGCCTGGGGATGGGGGTTGTCGCTGCCCTGAATCCAGTTCGGGGTGGACGGCCCCTTCAAGTATCACAGTGCCAGAGGATTTGCCTGGACACTTGGGACTGAGTTCCCACCACGAACAGATAAGACAAACAAATCTTTTGCTGTATCAAAAAGACTATGCTTTACTAGTGACCCTTAAATGAGAGGGCCTTCTTTTTAAACTGGGGAACCTGGTTAGTTGGCCAGCAGCATTTAGAGGCTGATTCTGATGTGTAGTTAGATCCCTGAATGGGATAGATTTGGTTTATATAATGGTTTGGTCTGAAAAGTGACACTGTGTGAAATGCTATAACACTGATCACGAGTAAACCGACTGAAGGTTAAATGTCTTGAGTGCCTCTGCCTACACATGTTAAAGCTGCATACCTTACTTGGATGAAAATAAAGCAGGCAGAAGCCTGAGTTAAGCAACGTAATACGTTGCATGTTCCGTTGTTGTATAATTAACCCCAGAAGACTGTGTCGGGAAGAACCCAGACAGACGTCAGCGCTACAAAAGAGGGGCGTTTGTCACAGTGTCCTTTTGCAGGTTAGTGTGTGTGTCTCCCTTTGCAGTTAGTGTTGTATCTCCCTTTGCAGGTTAGTGTTTGTGTCTCCCTTTGAGTTAGGTGTGTCCCTTGCAGGTTATTTGGTGTGGTCTGCTTTGCAGGTTAGTGTGTGTGTCCCTTTGCAGGTTAGTGTGTGTGTCTCCCTTTGCAGGTTAGTGTGTGTGTCCCTTTGCAGGTTAGTGTGTGTGTCCCTTTGCAGGTTAGTGTGTGTGTCCCTTTGCAGGTTAGTGTGTGTGTCCCTTTGCAGGTTAGTATGTGTATCCTTTTGCAGGTTAGTGTGTGTGACCTTTTGCAGGTTAGTGTGTCCCTTTGCAGGTTAGTGTGTGTGTGTCTCCCTTTGCAGGTTAGTGTGTGTGTGTTCCCTTGCAGGTTAGTGTGTGTGTGTGTGTTGTCCCTTGCAGGGTAGTGTGTGGTGTGTCCCTTTGCAGGTTAGTTGTGTGGTCTCCCTTTGCAGGTTTTAGTTAGTGGTGTGTCCTTTTCAGGTTAGTGTGTGTGTGTCCTTTGCAGGTTAGTGTGTGTGTGTTCCTTTGGAGGTTAGTGGTGGGTCTCCCTTTGCAGGTTAGGGTGTGTGTGCATTTTGCAGGTTAGGTGTGTTGTGTCCTTTTGCAGGTTAGGTGGCGTGTCTCTCCCTTTGCAGGTTATGTGTGTGGCTCCCTTGCAGGTTAGTGTGTGTGTTCCCTTTGCAGGTTAGTGTGTGTGGTCTCCCTTTGCAGGTTAGGTGTGTGTGTGTGTTCTCATTGAATATAAAAACTCAATGGTTGAGGGGCCCCAGTATCCACTTGTCCAGGGGTATATCGTGACCTGCCTCGTTGATGTAGATTAACACGGAGAAGGAGAGAAAAAACGAAGCAATGATTCCCCTGCTAGCTTGAAAAAACAGAGGTGCGTCCCATAATAAACAAGTTTATTGGATCAAACTAAGACAAACAGAACACCATCAAGCGTTTCGGGCTTGTGGCCCTTTATCAAGGGGAATAAAAGCAGCTTACCGGAGTGTGTTTAAATACCTTATCCTCGCGCTGCTGTACTTCTCTAAAACCAGGAAAGTGACGCGGCATTGGGTACAGGAGCGAGAGGAACGGATTTTAAAACACACTCCGGTAGTGCTTTATTCACTTGATAAAAGGGCCACAAGCACGAAACGCGACGTGTTTTCTATTGTTCTGAGTTGTTATGATCAATTAAACTTGTTTATTATGGGAACGCACCACGTGTTTTTTCAGCTAGCAGTGGAATCAGTGCTCGTTTTTCTCTCCTCCCCTGAAGCAGGGGAATCCAGAAAACCTGGCCTGTTGGTTGGGCTTGGGGACGTGGCACGGAGCACCGTTTTTTTTTTTTTTGCACTGCAGTTATCGCTCTGATGAGTAAAGTTTGAATTTCCAGGTTTTAAATGTATTTTTGAACAGTCAGGAGTCCCGGATATTGCGACTTTTATTGGGCTGATGGGCGGACCTCTTCGCCATACTTTCTCTGCGCTGGGCCATGATGATCCGCCACCACATCATTTTTCTTTTCTCCAAACTACCGTGATAGTAATTAATTTACAGAAGACAAAGCGCCAGCCAGGGAACACGGAAGTCAGACGGTATGTATGGAAGTAAAAAAGTCGTGGTATAGCGAGAGAAGTGCAAGTGAGCTATTATTTCAGGCCAGTTTACAGCTAGTGTTTTAAAAATGACATTCAAAATTCTACCACAGGGCTGGCCAACGTCAGTCCTCACGGGCCCAAAACAGGGCAGTTTTAAGAATCCACTGATTCAGCCACAGGTGGTTCAATAGTCCAGCTCAGCACAATCCACCGTCACAGCCGCCGTATCAAGGTAAACATATTTGTTAGGCAAGCGGGCGCACGCCGCTACAAATCGCGGCCCAGAGGCTCGCGCGCGTCCGGCATTTCATTTAAAGGCTTTGGGGAGAGTGCCGGATCTGCAGCCACCGCCGCCCCCAGTGTTGCGGACACCCCATGCGGTATGCAATGCTTTGCAGGGCCACCTGGCAGTGAAAGGGTTAAAGATTTTTACGGATGAAGCAATGAAGATGTTAATGTAACATACAACAAGTTCTAATTATACTTCAAATGGCTATTACTGCGGATACTTTAAACCGCATGTGCGATTCTCCCATAACAGGCGTTTGTTTTCATTTGAATAACATGACAGGGCTGGATACCCTTGTCAGGAGAAGATGTGCCCGGTGGCATGTCATGATGGAGTATAAACTCTGGGACATTGCATTGGACACCTCACTAGTTCCCGTTATGAGCAGGAGAAGGCTAAAGTCAGGGCGGGATGCCCAAGTTCGACCTTGTTAACACACGGATAGTCACTTATACAGCAGCGCCTGTTAGCCAGGGTCGTTGTGCGGGGGCGCGGTCCCGGTGGCCGGGCGCTGCACTTGGGCTCCGACCTCTGGCAGGACCCATGCCAGACTGATGTTTTTTTTCAGATGGTGGACAAAGACTGATTGATTTAAAGTCAATAGGTAACATGAACAGAATTGAGATATCACGCGTTGTCTGTCTTGAATCTATATATGGATGTCAACTCCCCCACAGTCTTCCTCAATGAGATAATAAACCATAGGGTATATCTCAGAACCCAGCGGAAAAAGTATCGCACACAGCACACAGGGATTCGTTGTAATTTACAATTATTGTAATGGGATCTCATCGATTCTAACAGGTTTAAAATACCAGTCTAAAATTTCAGTACAAGAATGAGTGATGGAAACAGAGTATATTTAAAATAAATCACCCGAAAGTGAAGACCACAATATCTAAATATACAACAGAATAATAACCTTTAAGTGATTACTGTAGGCATATTAAAACAACATGTGGCCGCCCTCTCGCCTGCTGTGGCCGTCCTCTCGCCGTCTGTGGCCGTCACTCCGCCTGTCTGTGGCAGTCCTCTCGCCTGTCTGTGCCGTTGCCACGTCGGCTACTCGCCGTTTGTGCCGTCGCCTGTCTGGGCCGTCCTCTCGCGTTCGGGCGTCTTTCAGCTGCCCGTTCGGGCCGTACTCTGCCTGTATGGGGCTCTTCCAGTCGTGGCCGTATCTGCTTCATGTGGCCGTCCTCCGCTGTCTTGGGTCGTCCTCTCGCCTTGTCTGCGGCCGTTTCTCTCGCCGTCTGTGCGTCTCGCCGTATGTCCGCCTCCCCGTCTTCCTCGCCTGGTCTGTGGCCGTCCCTCGACTGTCTGGTGCCGTCTCCGGGCCTGTGTGGCCGTCCTCTCGCCTGTCTGTGGCCGTCCTCTCGCCTGTCTGTGGTCGTCCTCTCGCCTGTCTGTGGCCGTCCTCTCGCCTGTCTGTGGTCTTCGTCCTCTCGCCTGTCTGTGGTCCTCCTCTCTTGCTTTGTGCTTGTCCTGATCACGTCCCACATTTTACAGACCAGACACCAGCAGCTGCACAGGTGTCTGGGGGGGAGAGAATGACTAACTAAATAATTCTGGTCATAAAGCTCCCTCAGGAGACACAACACATGATAATACCCCATATCCTGAGCTTCTTACTCCCTAAGCCCGCGGCCATAGTAAGCGCAATGGCGCGAGCGATGTCACACACGCCGAACACAAAATGCCGGAAGGCAATGCGCATGGCCATAGAGCACACGCATGAGCGAGCGCGACGGGGCGACCAATACTTTGTGCAACAAATCTTTTTGATTTTGCCGGGCGACGGCCAGGTCACATGCGCGGTTCAGCCAATGAGGGAGAACCGCTCCCGTGACGTCACAGGCACGCCCTCGCCCCCCCATCGCGCAATCCTACAGGCCACGGATCGCTTCTAGTACAGGCGCGCGTGAAGTCCTGCACTATGTCCGAGGCCTAACACTAACAGACACATATACATGAAAGAGGCTTGAAAATGAAACTGCTATATGTTAACAGACAACAATTTAATTGCTTACAAATCCATTCAACACAATATTCTTAGTCACAGCACTGACCAGCCCCATCAATGTAATGATCTGTCCCCAGCGCAGATATCGTTCCTCAGTGGGCCAGTGTGAAACCTGTAGGGGACACATCCTCACAAATATTGATCTGCGTTCTGCACAACAGAACCAATAGGTCTGTAATCGCTACATGAGAGACAGGTTCCCGCAAAATAACGTACCAACCCCGATTACTAAAAATATCCCCCACTCAATGGAATAATGGGCCACAATTTAAACTCCAGGTCACTGCTTGCATGATGAAGATACAGCATTTGAATTCATTGTGTTGCAGATACCTCTGTGCGTTTGTTTGTCTAAAGCAGGCGTGAGCAACTCCAGTCCTCAAAGGCCACCAACAGGTCAGGTTTGCCAGACATCCCTGCTTCAGCACAGTTGGCTCAATCAGTGGTTCAGTCTTTGACTGAGCCACTGATAGAGCCACCTATGCTGAAGCAGGGATATCTTGAAATTCCTGACCTGTCGGTGGCCTTTGAGGACTGGAGTTGGCCGCTCTTGGTCTAAAGCAACAATATTATGTATTAAACATCATTTAAGTCCTCCTCTTCCAGGATTACCTTCTCCCCTTGTTTATTTCTAGTTCTGGCTCTGTGAACATCTGTCACACTTTCACACATCCACACACAATGACTGTAATATAAACACCTTAGTGCATAGGCATAGAAATGCAAACACACACACAGACTGTATTTGGTTACTCAAAACATTGATTATATTGGTATTCATCCAGTCCCTAGCAACATTTATCTCCATGCTGCTATACAATATGAGGGGTGAGAGCTCGGCTCCCGTCATATTTAATGAGACGAAATATTCTCCTGTATGTAAAATAATTGAATATCATCCATATTTATTTCCAGGTTCTTCTTCCCCTCAGTAGCTCCTGCACCCTTTAGGAATAGGGGCACGGCAAAAAGGGGGTGGGGGTGGGGGGAGGGAAGATTGAGGACTGGAGGGAATGCACAGTGTAGAGTTAAGACTAGAGTAGTGGCACAGGAAGGGGGGGTATATTAGAGGAAGTTCCCACCCTTTTTCTGATCGGTGACCACAAGGATCGCGACCTCCCGCCTCGTTTAACGGTTGGAATCTATGAATGTATGGTTGGTTCTGTTTGTTAATGTTATTAAAAAAATTGGGGGAGGGGGAAGTAATGAAAGAGAAGATAAGAGAACAATGTTTAATCAAAAATAGGGTGACCAGACGTCCAGGTTTAGCAGGGACAGTCCCATTTTTTTGTCTTCTGTCCCGAAATGTAATGAAATGCCATTCGCGCATGTGCGGCCTTTGTCCCAGGAAAAAATATGGTTACCCTAACCAAAAAAACATAAAAAAAGTATGTGGGTTGGCACTGTTTGTCACCGCTGGCGGAGGGGTGGTGTTCAGATTGCACTTGGGAAGGACGGATCAGTCATCCAGTTGGCAATAAGGTGGGGAATGTGTTGCTGGGCTGGGGTTGGGTCAGCCTGTCTTGTGATGTCCTGCCCAGTTGGCTGGTGGTATTTAGATCTCCTGCCAGGCCGGTACGGCTGGTGGGCTTCGGGGTTATTACTGGTCTGGATGGACTTTGCGTAGGACAGGTTTGGTGCAATCTGACGCGGCTAATAATTGGTATGCTTGCTAATAAAGCTGCGGCCACTTGACCTTATTTAGTTGTCCTGTGTCTTATTGAGTAGGGTAAGGAGTGTTATGGTATGGATGGGTCATCCTGAGACCTCCAGCATCCTGCGTTACACATACACGGGGGTACAGTAAGCGTGTGCACCCTGTTATATCTCAGCCTTCATTTCTCGCTATACAGCTCTTTGTCTTTTGCGTTCTGCGCCAGGATTTCCTCTGCAGGACCAACGTCAGAACTGCGCTTCTCAATACAATCAAAGTGATAAATACATCACATGAAAAGAGAACACAACATGATAAATATTACACAGTAGACAGTCAATTGTGACAAAATAGCTCTAATATATTACCTTGGTGTGGTGGAGAACTTATCATTTTTCAATTGGATTGCACTATGTTTTATTTTCTCTTTGTGCCATAGGCTTTTCCTCTTTTTACCAGGATGTCGTCTGTTTAAACCTTTTGTATCTAAGACCTCTCCCCCACACACCTGGAATGCCCTTCCCCTCAATATATCCGCCGAGCACATCTCTCTACCTTCAAAACACACCTCTTTAATGAAGCATTTCAGATGCTCCAAAGTACTTTGCAGACGCACTTACCATATAAAATGCTTCTATTGTCTCTGTAAGTTCTGCCTACTTTGATTGTAAGCTCTCCGGGGCAGGGATTTCCTTTCCTATTGTCTGATCTTATTGTACTATAATTCCCTGTATTGTCTCTCTTGTAAAGCAGCAAGTACAGCTGCGGGTGCTATATAAAAAGATATACATACTTACCACTTAGATTGTAAGCTCTTCGGGGCAGGGACTCCTGTTCCTAATGTTACTTTTATGTGTAAAGCGCTTATTCCCACTATGTGTTATATTATTATGTCACGTGTATTACTGCTATGAAGTGCTGTGTACATGGATGGTGATATACAAATAAATATATAAACACACACATATATATATATATATATATATAAAATAAAAAATGAAGAGACGATACCGTTCTGTGGCTAACAAAATGCTTTTATTTGTGCTTATTAAAGCTCGGCTAACATGGTACTGATACCTCTACTATAAATATACATATATATATATATATATATACACACACACACACAAATAAGTAATGTGTCAAACTACATTTGATGGCATTTAAATGTATTTATTCATTTATTTCTCCCCACCTTTATCTGAGTTCTCGCTCTTTCTCCATTTATTTCTACCTAATTACCCCCCACACTTATTTTTAACGTACATCTCCTCATTGTTCTCTCCTTCCCCCCCCCCCCCCCCCCAGCCTGCCTATCACTGCCCTCCCTCCCCCTCTGCCTGACACTGCTCCCATCCCCTTTCCATGCACATCCTAAGTCAGTGTGAGCTGTCAGCTGAAAACCACTAATAATAATATACCATTTGTCAGGCTCACCTCCTTCAATGAGCCACATTATGCCTGACATGGGAGGGGTGCACCACCGGCTGCCCACACCTGGCTGCGTTAACCCAGGCTCGCGCGCTGTTAACAAGCCGTCGTACCTACGCGCATCGTTAACAGGAGTCTACATCTGTGCATTTAGACCCCTGGGGACACCCTGCGTAAGATTCCAAACGGCTGTTATCTGGTCTCCCCCCCTACATTGCAGTGTAGGATGGTTTTTCCCGATGCTCTGTTGTAAGGGCAGGAAGAGGCTTTTCTTAGTGTTCAATCTGGTACCCAAGTCCTGCATCCTCCTGCATCCTCTGCCGAGCATCCTTCCACAGATCGCTCGTCATTGTGATCCGGCGGGGGCCTTCTCGTCATGCTGGGAAGAAGGTAAATCAAATGACATGTATACCTCTGTCTACACTTCCCCAATGTGCCTGTGAACTAATGGGCAATGCATTTCTTTTTTTTTTTTTCCCCTTCTCTCTCCTATGGTGAGGCCATTTTGTCCTGGGAAACCTTGGTCCTCTTGTTATTGGGAGGCTACTTATATCTTCTGAAGCTATTTCCCTTGCGTGTATGCACGAATAAAAGAGGGGCATCAATTTAACTTCACTATTTTTGTAATGGATCTGGGCCCCTTTTGAAAGGGATTTTTCTGGGGCGCTTGTAAAAAGAAATAATGACCTTGGAAAATGTACAGAAATGTACTGTATATTATTGCTGCTTTGTTATGTATCCTTACCGGAGAATATGTAGGTGGAGATCTGCTTAAAATGATTCCATTTACTAAACGTCCAGTATGAGTAAATCTCAGTATGTATCGCTTGCCCAGCACACACGTGTAATTCCAGCATACAGAAATATTTTATATTGCAGGTTAAAAGATGTAATGAGGTCATATATATATGCATATACATATGTAGTGAGATTATATATACACCTGTGTATATGTATACATATGTGTATATATATATATGTGCAACTTCTATGAATATATGTTTGATTCTTAGGAACTTAATTTAAGCGTAACCGAACATGGATACTTAGAGGAATAAGTGGGATATACTATTTTAATATTGCTTAAATTACCCCCTATTTACACACAAAGCTGTTTTTAAAGGCGGTGGGATTATTAACTCCTTCGTGGCCAGAAAGAGCATGCAACCAATGGATTCTCAGGGGTTCTCAACTCCAGCCCTCAATACCCCTCAACAGGTCAAGTTTTCAGGATATCCCTGCTTCAGCACAGGTGGCGCAATCCGTGGCTCAGTCTTTGACTGAGCCACCTGTGCTGAAGCAGGCTCTTTCACTGAGCCACTGATTGAGCTACCTGTACTGAAGCAGGGGTATCCTTAAAACCTGACCTCCTGGGGGTGGGGGTCTTGAGGACTGGCGTTGCCATCCCCTGGATTACAGAGCAAGGCACTGCATGCCCCACCGGGGCAATTGATTTTGTTTCCGAATTCATTTTTACACGCGGCTGCATTCTAAATCCTAATTTCTATCCTTTTAAATGCCCCCTGAACACTGACCTGGCTGGGTTGCAGGTGAGAAGAGCTAACCCATACTGTGTATGTAATGACCCCAGCAGCATGGGCAGTTCATATTGAGCGGACAGGAGCTTATTGTTTTGTTTTTTCAAGGAGGTTGGAATTAAAAGCTGTGACCTTCAAGACTTTATGGGGCGATTCACACCTCTGCTCTTTTTAACGCTGTTGACGGCCGTCTGCTCCTCAATTTCGACATGATACCACCTGGAGGTCACAACCTTTGACCCCTTGGCAGCCCAAGGGGTCAAGCAGTCGCCCCTGGCAGCGTAAGGGTTAAGATGACACATAAGGAGGTTGGGATACAGTGAAATCACCCCGGGGAAAAGGCAAATAGTAACCACACTCCTGCAGCACCATGAAGCCAAAGCGATTCACAGGGTTACATGCAATCTGGAAAGAATATGAAATCTGATCATGCTACAGAAAGCATTTACATAATGTGTTGTACCTCTGGGGATACTTCAGTATAATAAAGCCCGATTAATCATCTAAAACCAGTTGCATGATGCTAGTAGGTGTAAATTCCCTTTATATCAGGCAGTTTGGCCTAGATCAGGGGTGGGCAACTCCAGTCCTCGAGGTCCGACAACAGGTCAGGTTTTCAGGAGATCTCTGCTTCAGCACAGGTGGCTCAATCCGTGGCTCAGTCGAAGAGCCTGCTTTCTCAAAGGTTGCTCAATCAGTGGCTTAGTCGAAGACTTCGACTGAGCCACTGATTGAGCCACCTGTGCTGAAGCAGGGATATCCTGAAAACCTGACCAGTTGGTGGACCTTGAGGACTGGAGTTGCCCACCCCTGGTCTAGATTCACTAGCGGTCATTATTGATGACCACATGCCTTATTTCCGTAAAAATGTACCGCCGTATCCGCGAAACCTCTGACGCTTCAATAACGCGGTGACACAACTCCATTTTATTGCGATACAAGTGGGCTAAATTTAACACCAGCATCGCTATCACGCGTTCAAAGGAGTGTGTATCACCTAATTACCGCCAATTATAAGCACCTACCCCAGGATGGCGATAGCCCTACTTTGACCAATGCATGTAATGACCACTATATACGTAGGCAAGATAAGGCTAACCGTCCTGGAATGGGAGCTAAAAATACATTGTATTAAAATGTTACTTTATGACATATTTATATAGTATCCCCTTAGTAGCACAAGTGGCCAGTTATTCATGGTCAACCCATGACCAGCTGGCCACTTTGGCTACTAAAGCGTTAATATTTGAACGTATGAATGTTATGCTTTTTGCATTTTATTTGTAGGGTGTTTATATTATACGTTAACCCCTTTAGTGCCTAAGGACACCCCATTTGCTATGCATTGGTTGCCTCAAGCATGAAAGGAGTTAAATAATTTTCTGCCATAGGGTTTTGTAAGAAATCCTATAACATAACCCTATAGTAGAAAACTGATAAACCCCTCCCCCCATCACTTCACAATTACATCACTCCTCGTGAATATGGTGACAATTCTAAAAAACTATCACTGCAATCCTATTTTTCCATATCACCTCATTTTAACGCAGTTATATCGAGCTTCAGCGATCTAGCCCTTTGTGCCTATGCTGTTGTTACTAGGGTACATCAGCTATCCAATTTCATGACAAACTGCATCTTTTAATCGGCGCATAACCATGCTAAGTGACTGTCTCACAGAGTAGAATTGCCTCTTTGAATTTCTCCTTTCCCTATTTGATGCCTGAACAATTTCATCCACGACAAAGGACTAAGAGAAGCCCCAAACAACACATCATGCATGTTCTGTAAATGGATTTGATGCCTGCATACAGCTTGGTACACTGCTGATTGCACCAAGTCATCAGTTGAGTTCGTGTTTTCGCTGCTCAGAAACCGCTGTCCATGGTACCAGTCTTACCAAAATGCATTACAAGATTGATTCTCTAATTTTAATCATTAAATGCTACAATGTGTACATTTGTATCCTGATGTGAATAAAAGGTCACCGTTTTACCAAAAAACACTGATACACTTATTCTCCTTTGAAATCAGCATTCTCACTCTTTGTAACCAAAAAAAATGATGTAGGAATATTTATTTGTCATTTTGTTAACGGCATCAACGCAGATCATTTATACTGTGAATTTGAAGATGTTCTTTAACTCCTAATTCATATCATGTTAATCTGTTTTGACAGTCCCCACGGTAATTATGAGTCAGAAGCCTGACAGAAAGCTGTAACTGTAGCACAGCAATGTTATTGCATGGTGACCATATGCTGAAGCGGTTTGATATGGATGCATTAATATTTGTTACACCGTACCTGCAGAGGTGTAGTAGCTATATTGTGGAGAAGTGTCATATCATGTCATGGACCAACCATGAGAATTCATGTATGTAGAAGCTTTAGACACCTCACAAGTCTCTTTGTTGGTAGCTAGCACCCTCTCTATCCATCTTTAAGACCCATCTTAAAACCCACCTCCTTAATGAAGCATATCGGTAGCTCTGTGGCTGATACTATACACCTCATACATCAACCTTGGCCCCTTGCAGACACACTTACCAGAACGCCCTCCTACTGTCTCTATACGTTCTTCCTACCTACCAATCAGATTGTAAGCTCTTCAGGGCAGGGACTCCTTTTCCTAAATGTTACTTTTATGTCTGAAGCACTTCAGTGACATAATATAACACGTAAATAGCCCCCGCAATGTCAAATGGCGTTGTGCTGCCATGACAAGAGGATGTCACGGGAAGTCCCGGCGCCATGAGGCATCCTGTTGTCATTTCAATGCAGCGCCGCAGGGCGTCCCATTGTCATGGCAACATGATGCTGCATGGAGCCGTGACATCACGTGACGTGCTGTCATCATGGCAACGTGACACCATTTGATGTCACGGATACATTTTGATGAGAGCATGCAGCGGCAGATGCCCCTTGCAGACACACTTACCAGAACGCCCTCCTACTGTCTCTATACGTTCTTCCTACCTACCAATCAGATTGTAAGCTCTTCAGGGCAGGGACTCCTTTTCCTAAATGTTACTTTTATGTCTGAAGCACTTCTTCCCATTATGTTATTTATATGATTATGTCATGTGTGTTACTGCTGCGAAGCGCTATGAACATTAATGGCGCTATATAAATAAAGATATACATACACATTGTCATATCAAATATATTGTAAATGCTTTGGATGACGGTCGACTTTATCACAATATCCAGACAAAGGCTGTTATGGCGGCAACCCATACCGTATATTGCTAGAATACTAACATTCTGCACTGATATTGGTAGATATACACTTTGTAGTGGAGTATTTTCAGGGATTGCTTCTCAACGGGTTGCAGCCACCGCTGGCAGGGAATCGGTTAAAGTAAGCGGCATTGTGGGAAAAGTGTGAAGGATAATATTAACCTTTTTGATCCTTGACAAAATTGGATTTCGCTACTTGCCGCAGGGGCACGGGAGCTTTGGAAATGTCGTGTGCAGGGGGCTGGTCCAGATAGCCTGAGAAATTGCAAATGTGAAAATGACCGTTTCTTCCTGTCGATGACGTGAAATGATTCAGTTGTGATGGTTGTTCTATTGAAAGATAGCAGATAAGTCAAAGAAACCTATTGTGTGGAAGAAATGGCGGCTATAATCAGTATAAAGAATCACAAGGCTGACCCCAGTACTATTCAAGGAGTCTGCAATGCATTGCACTGTATATCTTCAATGTGTGACTGGTATGTACTGTATACTAGCAATGGGATAATGCTTTGCTTTCTTTTCCCTTTAAGGCAGCTCTCCAAGCTGCCGTTTTTTCCCCCTTTAATATGCGCATCAATACAATCCACACAATGATAAGTAATTCGCTAAGTTGCCGATCGATCCGTTCTCCTGTGATCGATTGGTGAAGATTCGGCTCGGGGGTTCACTAAATGACTGCAGGGGAGTATTGACTCAGTATCTGTGACTTTGTAAATGGTTGCTATAGAAACAAAAAAGACTTGTTACATTATAATAGATTAAAAATGTCATTCAGAGTTGTGTTTTTGCTACAAGTATTTTCTCATAGTACAGAACTGAGGAATTTAAAAGAAACATACACGTAGGATATTGCTCGGTCTGCAACTTTACGGTTAGTCAAAGATAACATAAAATCCCATAATATTACAGTAGTAATCTTGCAACACAACGTATAATAATACTAACCATTGCTTTCCACTTAGATTGTAAGCTCTTCGGGGCAGGGACTCCTTTTCCTAATGTTACTTTTATGTGTGCAGAGATTATTGCCTTTACGTGTTATATTATGTCACGTGTATTACTGCTGTGAAGCGCTATGTATGTACATGTATTTATACCTTTATTTATATAGCTCCATCACCTTCTGCTGAATAATAACCCAGTGGCAGCAACCTCTGGTGGCATCTCCCCCTGCATGGTTGCGTCAAAATAGCCCCCGCAATGTCAAATGGCGTTGTGCTGCCATGACAAGAGGATGTCACGGGAAGTCCCGGCGCCATGAGGCATCCTGTTGTCATTTCAATGCAGCGCCGCAGGGCGTCCCATTGTCATGGCAACATGATGCTGCATGGAGCCGTGACATCACGTGACGTGCTGTCATCATGGCAACGTGACACCATTTGATGTCACGGATACATTTTGATGAGAGCATGCAGCGGCAGATGCCGTCCGAAAAGTCAGTGAAGACTTCTGGGTCAGATGCCTGGGGGCGCGCTCCCCCCCGGCCGTTCTCCTCTGCTGCCCTGCGCCACTCTGGCGGCCCTCCGTCCTTTTCTCCCACCGCCACCCCCTAATTACCGCGCCTCGCCCGGAGACTTGGGATGTAAATTCTGTAGCCCGGAGATTGGTTAGCGAAACCCGTAGTCTCCGGGATAAACCCGGCATGGTGGTAACCCTGATGGACGCTATATAAATAAAGATATACTTCCATACATACATGTTTAAGCAATCTCAGATAACATTGGGAATACACTTTTTTTTAACCTTTTAGTGTCAATGCATTTTATCTCAAATGAACCAAAATTAAGTAAACAATGGATTTGGTTCTAATAACCCTTATGTCAAATAAAAGAGTGATATAATAGTGTCATCGCCATTGAGGTTTGCAGTAGGACGTCAGGTTCTCTCCCGTAGGAAGAGAAAGCGCGATTTCCACAGCGATTCTAGATACAAGAGACGGAAGGGTATTTTTAGAGTCCAGTGTTCCTAATACAGAGGGGACCTCGTAGTTTTTTTTTTATCCTAAGCAGGATTGTATTTGCTCACGTATTGTAAGTATTGAAGAAATCATGTAACAAGTTCAATGGGACAGAATAATAACATGAAGTGCATTGCAGAGAGATGCAGTGCAGACATTGAGGGGGTCTGGTCGTTGGGTGAGGGTAATGAAGGGTTATGGCTTCTCTGGCAGGGTGATTATATTCCTGTTCTCGGCCTGCGATATCTCACTCACAGTAATAATAATAATAATAATAATATATATATATATATATATATATATATATATATATATATATATTATATATCATAAAATCTATAATATCTAACTCTTAGATATAATAGATATATATATCCTCTCTCCATATATCTCTTTATATATACTATCATCTATAATCTTATCTCTACATATCTTATACATAATTATAGATCTCCATATATATACATATACATATACATAGACATTCCAATCCATCTCCATATACCTCTACATATACATTACATATACATATACCTTACATCATACATATACATATACATATACATATACATAGACACATACACATACACATATATATATATATACAATACAGCTAACCCTGTTATAACACGGTCCTTGGGTCCATGGAATGAACCTGCGTCAATAAACCTGGGATCGTGTAATGTTCGCCGCGCGTGGACTACGGAATCTGCATTTCTCTCCTCTCTGCACACTATTTTGAGAATGCCGATCCTGTAAAGTCCCGCGCGGGCGAAAGGGGTGTTTTACATCGGGGCCATGTTTTGATTGTGTTTATAAGCGGATCCACATGTAGAGGATCACGCTATCATGGGGTTTGAGCGGGTGAAGGACAAAAAAAAAGGAAAGGAAACACGGGATAAACGAAAATGACAAAAATAAAATGAAGAAGCGAAAAGTAGGGTTTCATATGGAACAAAACAGAACAGATTGGAGATGACAACTGAGCTGGGAAAAAATCACTATGGAGTCGGAGTGTGATCGAGTGAGGAGTCAGGACGGTGACCACAGGGAAGTAGGAAAGTGGAGTAATGGCCAAAAGGGGAAAGGCAGAGAAACTACAGCCAGGCATAGAGGAATAGAAAAGGTAGGGGGCATCGCAAGGTAAGACAACCAAAAGGGGAAGAATTAGGGAGGTCCGGATGAAATGGCTAGGAGAGGGAGTAAGTTTAGAAGGGAAAAAAACCTGACAACTGCCAAAAGAAGATGGAGAAAAACAAAGACGAAAAAGAAAGATGAAACGGGTAAACAAAAGAGATCAGGGTGATGCAGACCAAACAAAGAAAAGAAGCAAGGGGAAAAGAAATACGCGGATATAAAACGGAAAAAAACGAAGAGGAAAGGAAACCAAATAAGTAAGGGAAACATCCGAAGAACATTAAGCGGTATAGAAAAGAAGGGTAGAAAGGCGAAGTAAAGGAAAGAGAAAATTGGAAGGGTGAACGAAATGTAGGGGAAAAACAGAAAGGAAAAGCAAGAGAAATGAGAGGCTAGCGCAAAGCGAGGAAGAGGATAGAACCGGGAAGGGAACAGAGGAAGGCAAAGAGGAGAGAGCGGACGAGGAAAGAGAGGAGGTAGGATGGGCGAAAAAGAAACGAAGATATGAAGTGAGTAGAATAGGAGGTGGATATGTTTGGGGTGGCGAGAACGGAGAGAAAATGTGGGTAGGGGAAAAAGTACATGAAACTGAAACGGGAATAGAAGAGCGTAAGGAACATGAATAAGAAAAAACCAACATAACATGGAGCATTCAAACGGTGTAATGAGAGAAAGAGAACAGAGGAAAACAGGAGCAATGCGGCGGCAGGAGCAGAACTATGGAAAGGGGCCTGAAAACGAAGAAAAACAGCGGGGGGCAGTAGAGGGGGAACTTAAAAGTGGGAGAGGTGAGCATAAAGAGCTCAGAAAAGGGAGTAGGTAAAAAAGTTAAAGAAGGGAATGCAATATAAGGGAAGTAGGTGGCGGGGAGAAAGAGAGAGTTCTCTTTCTCTCCATGTTCGACATCTAGGGAAAAACCCACTCGCCCCCCCCCCCCCAAAAGTACTCTACCTCCCAAAAAATCTCCCTCCCCCCCCCCCCTCTTACCTGCGGTGGGGTCCGGCGACGTGGTGCGGTGCGGCGATCTCCGTCTTCTCCCCTGCAAATTGTACTCTTTCACCTGCAGGTCCTGAAAAAATGGCCACGCGGCATTAAATGATGCCGCGTTGCCATGGCAACGGGATGCCGTGACATCACGCAATGTGGTGCCGTGTGATGTCACGGAGCGTCCCATTGCAATGAGAAGACAATTTGCAGGGGAGAGGACGGAGATCGCTGCACCACGCCGCTGGACCCCGCCACAGGTAAGCACTCAACAGCAGCCAAAATGCACTCGCCTGTGGTGTGCAGGCGCTGCTTTGTCAAACCCTGTATATTTATATTTTCTGCAGTGGAAGTGCTGTATGTCTGGGTGAGATGGAAAGGCGGGGTTGCAGACCTGCCTAAGACATGCAGAGAGGCATACAGGGTTATTTGGCATATTGCTTACCTTGGAGGGTTTTTGTCACTTTTT
>WSYH01007289.1:0-33748 GCA_036426205.1 Ascaphus truei
TTTTGGCTCTGTATGCCACCACAATGGATTCGAAATGAAACAACCGAGATGCAATAGAAGTGCAGACTTCCAGCTTTAATTCAAGGGGTTGAACAAAAATATCGTATGAAACGTTTAGGAATTGCAACCATTTTCATACACAGTCCCCTTATTTCAGGGGCTCAAATGTAATTGGACAAATTAACACAATCATAAATAAAATGTTCATTTTTAATACTTTGTTGAGAATCCTTTGCAGGCAATGACTGCTTGAAGTCTGGAACGCATGGACAAAACCAAACGCTGGGTTTCCTCCTTTGTGATGCTTTGCCAGGCCTTTACTGCAGCTGTCTTCAGTTGTTTGTTCATGGGTCTTTCTGCCTTAAGTTTTGTCTTCAGCAAGTGAAATGCATGCTTGATCGGGTTGAGATCAGGTGATTGACTCGGCCATTTCAGAATATTCCACTTCTTTGCCTTAAAAAACTCCTGGGTTGCTTTCGCTGTATGTTTTGGGTCATTGTCCATCTGTAAAGTGAAGCGCCGTCCAATCAACTTTGCTGAATTTGGCTGAATCTGAGCAGACAATATATCCCTATACACTTCAGAATTCATCCGGCTGCTTCTGTCTTCCGTCACATCATCAATAAACACTAGTGACCCAGTGCCATTGTAAGCCATGCATGCCCATGCCATCACACTGCCTCCACCGTGTTTTACAGATGATGGATCATGAGCCATTCCAAGCCTTCTCCATCATTTTCTTCCCATCATTCTGGTACAGATTGATCTTAATTTCATCTGTCCAAAGAATGCTGTCCCAGAACTGGGCTGGCCTTTTTAGATATTGTTTGACAAAGTCTAATCTGGCCTTCCTATTCTTAAGGCTTATGAATGGTTTGCACCTTGTGGTGAACCCTCTGTATTTGCTCTCGTCTAGTCTTCTCTTTATGGTAGACTTGGATAATGATATAAGGAAGGGAAAATAAAGTGCGCTACTAAATAAAACTATGTAAAGTGTAAAACAATTAGCCACACATTGGACAATATACCTCTGTGATAAATAAAAAATAACAACCTCTACTGGGTGAAGAAGGCGTCTGCTGCTGCTAGTATTAGAGTGGCTCAGCACCCCTATAGAATAGTGAGACACAAGAAAAAACAGCACACAACGCATATTGTGAAGTAAGTTCAATAAAAATGTTGTATTAGGTAAGGTAATATATCTGCGTACATCAGAATAAAACAAACAGGCATATCATGTACTGTGACATGTGTTACCAGGCACCGAACTCCGAAGGCAGCAGAATCAATCTCACACACAGCATCGTCAGATGGTAATCAGCTGAAACCTCGAAGCGTGTTCTCTGCAGGTAAGTAGCTGCTCTCAGTGTCACTGCCCGGCGGCTTGACGTAGATCACGCGGCGCACGTGTTTGCAAGTGTGACTGCGGACGTTTACCTCCTCCACACTGAAGTTGCTTACTTCTCAAGCCAGTCATCAGATGGAAGTTCTACAATGACACTGAGAGAAGCTACTTACCTGCAGAGAACACGCTTCGAGGTTCCAGCTGATTACCATCTGAGGGTGCTGTGTGTGAGATTGATCCTGCTGCCTTTGGTGTTCAGTGCCTGGTAACACATGTCACAGTACCTGATATGCCTGTTTGTTTTATTCTGATGTACGCAGATATATTACCTTACCTAATACAACATTTTTATTGAACTTACTTCACTATATGCATTGTGTGCTGTTTTTTCTTGTGTCTCACTATTGGATAATGATATGCCTACCTCCTGGAGAGTGTTCTTCACTTGGCTGGATGTTGTGAAGGGGTTTTTCTTTACCATGGAAAGGATCCTACGATCATCCACCACTGTTGTCTTCTGTGGACGTCCAGGCCTTTTTGTGTTGCAGAGCTCACCAGTGCGTTCTTTTTTTCTCAGAATGTACCAAACTGTTGATTTGGCCACTCCTAATGTTCCTGCTATCTCTCTAATGGGTTTTGTTTTTTTTTTGCAGCCTAAGGATGCCCTGTTTCACTTACATTGAGAGCTCCTTTGACCGCATGTTGTGGGTTCGAAGCAACAGCTTCCAAATGCGAATGCCACACCTGGACTCAACTCCAGACCTTTTACCTGCTTAATTGATGATGAAATAACGAAGGAATAGCCCACACCTGTCCATGAAACAGCTTTTGAGTCCATTGTCCAATTACTTTTGGTCCCCTGAAAAAGAGGGGGCTACATATTAAAGAGATGTAATTCCTAAACCCGTTCTCCAATTTGGATGTGAATACCCTCAAATTAAAGCTGATAGAGTGCACTTTAATCCCATATTCATTATTTTACTGTAACTTGAATTTATTTTGGTACACAGCCGAATTAACAAAACTTGTATCAGTGTCCAATTATTTCTGGACCTAACTGTATATTTTTCCCCCTCAATAAATCAGTTCTGTAGTAGTAGTAGATAATTGCGACTGTTTTTTATTTTATATATTTTTTTTAAATTGTTATTCAACTCAATTACATGTATTAGTTTTAAAGCGCCCTTTTATTTCTCTAGCAGGTTTTAGCCAGACTGGGAGGTCTGGCCGCATCCAAATCGCCACCGGTGCTCCGCCGCCAGGACAACTCGCTGCCGGTCACCTCGCCACCACCCGACATTTTTAAATGTCCTCTGACTCATCTTCCTAGCCATTCCGCCCACATTTATTCGGATCTCCCCAGCAGCCGCAGGGCACATCGGGAAATGTACAAATCTATCCTGGCTGGGCTCACACACGGGCGTTCTCACAAATGCTGGGGAGCGGCGGCGGATGGGGAGATCCAAATCACAAATGCTAGAGAAGCGGCATGGGGATGAGAAGGCGAGATCCCCAAATCTACAAATAGCTAGAGAAGCTGGCCCCCCGGCGGAATGGAGAGACCATCAACAAATGAGCTAGGAAGCGGGCTTATTGGAGATCAACACAAATGCTAGTAGAGAAGCTGGGTATGGGCTGAGCACCAAATCACAAATGCTAGCAGAATGCGGAGGATCGTGAGAGCATCCAAATCACCAACTGCTTAGAGAAGAGCGGATGGAGGGAGATCAATCAACAAATGCGGTAGAGAAGACGAGATGGGGAGATCAAATCACAGATGCTAGCAGAAGCGTATGGCGCAAAACAATTGCATAGCAGACAACGGTATGGTGGAGATCCAAATCACAAAAAAGCACTAGAGAGCGGACCATGTGGGCCTTAGATACCAAATCACAAAATGCTAGAGAAGCGGTTGGAGGAGATCACAATCAACAAATGCTAGAGAGAAGCGGATGGGAGGACCAAATCTACAAATGCTAGAGAAGCGGCATGGGGGGGGCGGATACGGGGCTGGAATTGGGGACCGAAGAACAGCGAGGCTAGCGGGATGGGGAGGTGCCCTGAGCCCGTGGAGATCCTCAGAGGAAATAATCAAAATAGCATGATGAGGCAAGTTTCCCCTAGCGGTGGAGCTTTGGTGGCGATTTGGGTCGAGGCCAACTGGCCAAACGTACTTAGACCAAAATTAGCCCACCTCCCAAGCAGTGCAAGATCTTTGCAACACTTTCCTGTTTGTGAGCATTTGTTGCCAATGTTCACAGCAGTTTGAGCTGTAACATGTAACCCACGAGAATGTTACCTTATATAATATAAGGATAATAGTAGCTGCTTGAGTTCCCACGACACCAGCAGCCATTATTTAGTCACACAATCAGAATTTTTACAGATATTTATAACAGGAGCACCAAACGATTGCCAGGTTAGGTAAGAAAGTAGAATTATACATTGTCCACGAAGCTTTACATAAACACAGTCAAGAAAAAAAAGGAGGGGAAAAAGAGGAGGAAAGTCGTGTTGTGCTGCCATTTAAGCCGAATATATAACCAAAAATGTACTCTACACCGATGACTCCATGCCGACGGTAAGCGCTGTGTTTCACAGGACATTAGGACTGCAAAGATACATACATACTGTGTCTTAAATCCCTAATTATTTTACTGTGCCCTATAACATTGCGGTGATGACTACTCGCAGCGAGCGGAAAACAAGAGCAGCCACTCATTTCATGATTAAACAGCGTGGCCTCTGTGTGTAATAAGCACTGGGGCCTCTGGACGTGTTCTGTAGCACCATAAACTACTCACCGAGGTGCCTTATTCCACTTATGCAAGACATAAAATGTCATTAACATACTTAACACTGAGTTAAGACATTCACAAAACTTTTAAATGTCTATTTGCACAATAGATAAATTCATACAAAAAATGACTACTGTGATAATATTACAGAGAGAACTGTGCCACTGTACCTGAGGCACACACTCAGGTGAAATCAGCTTCTCATAATATTGAATGCAATTTTGATAAATGATTCATATTTTAGAAGCTGATACGTATATGTATGTTTAACCATTATGTATAATATAATTGTCATGTGATAGCAGGTGCATTTCACCCTGTTTAAGTTGCTTCAGGAAATCCATATGCATATTATCTTTACTACTACTAGCATAGAAACAACGTCATATTATTTTTTGAAAGCATGCCGAGAAAATGTATCTGAACTCTGTTTCTTAGGACGAGTTCAAGGGTGCTGCTACGGACGAGCGCGCTTTCGTGCAGCGCGCACTTCCTTTGCAATTTGGGTTTTTTCGTTGTGTTCGGTGGAGTTTTTCCAACTGAAAACTCCAACGGCGGCAAAGTACAAGCGTTGCACGCTGATACTTTTTTGCCGCAACACCCAAAATGATTTTTGGAGCTGCTAGTCGCGTCACGTGAGCTGGTTCAGCGAACCAGCTCCATGACACGTTCGCCACGCCTCCGCCACCCCCCAACGACCGCAAACCAACTCCCAGCCAAGCACAGATCGCTGAGCTGCAGGAAGCGCGCGGGGGGATGCGACGCACGGAAGCTCACGGCCGCAGCACCCACCTGAACTCGGCCTTACTTGTGAAAGTAACATTTTACTATGCACAAGCATTTGATTGATATTTTGTGTCTATAACCTCAAGGCCTTGCGATACTGACTGTATTTACCATGTTATGTAACAATGAAATGTGATTGAAGCTTTCTCTGCCTCCTACTCCCATACTCCCAATTGGTAACAATCATTGGAATTGAAGGAATTAAAAGCTGGATTGGAGAACGTTATTTATAGCATATAATAACTTACCATTTTTAGGCCCTGAAACCTAGATGCGCTACAGCAGACATTACTTGCATATATGTATATTAATAATGCTTTAATTTGGGGCATCTTAACTTATTAAGTAAATGGTTGTGCAATAAGATAATGTTGCAGTGACTGATCAGGACTGAAAACAACCTCGTTGCAAAAGATGTTGACAGGAACGGGCATTTTAAAGTCTAGAGAATATTATTTTTACCTCTGAAAACGCCCAGAATTTAGACGTGTCTAGAAAAGAAGTAAGAGGGAGATCGTTCTAGGCTGCACTGTAAGACAATAGGCTTGTATATAGTGTATGCGGCCATGCGTGCGCGGTGCGCGTGCAGATGCATTTTTGTGTGTATGCTGTGAGCTGTGAGCTGAGAAGGGTTACTGTGTGTTTGTTGTTTGTGGTGTATGTGTATTTATTATTTATTTTAAAAAAAACACACTTGGTAAAAAATAAAATATTTATATACATGTGCAGACACACATACATACATAGCATACACATACACTATACAGTGGTCGACAAATCACCCAAAAATCTACTCGCCGAACAAAAAATCTACTCGCCACCAGTCCCGCCCCCAACCCGCTTTTAAAAAAATAAAATAAATGAATAATTCCTAGTAAGAACAAAACATTCGTTTGACATAAGTTTATTTATTGTATTACATATTATACTACAATTAGTCCTTGTTACGTGTGTGTGTGTGTGTGTGTGTATGGTGTTTATGTGTGATCTTACTGATCCGCAATCCAGGTACCTCATTCCCGCAATGTTTTATGTTGGAGGGGAGTGTGTTTTCTTACCTGTCTTCGGGTTAGGGGATTCACGATTTGTCTCCTGTGTGAAGCTTGAGAGTCAAATCTGGAAGTAAGCAGTATAGGTTATGATTGGTGTAGGTATAGGGCAGTTAGGATAATAGGTAGTAGATATCCAAGTTCCGAGTTGAGCAGTGAGTGAGAGGATGGAAAGAGAGATAGGGTGGAAGAGCGAGAGGAGAGGAGACATAACATGAGAGGGGCGACAGAGGAGAGAGGAAAGAAGAGAGAGAGAGAGAGAGAGCCGAGAGAGGGAATAACAGAGAGAGAATTAGGGAGAGCGACAGTAGCAGAAGAGAGACACGACAGAAGAGAGAGAGCGACACAAGAGAGAGAAGGAGAGCGAACCAACGAGAGAGGCGACCGAAGAGACGGAGAGAGCGAGCAGAACAGAGGAGAGAAGCGACACACAGAGAGAGAGAGCAACACAGAGAGAGAGAGAGGACACAGAGAGTGAGAGGAGACACCAGAGGAGGAGACGAGAGAGAAGGAAGAGGAAGAGACAACACACGAGGAGAGAGGAGAGCAAACACAGAAGAGAGAGAGCTCCTCGGCATTGTCGGCCTGTCGCTTCGTATCCTTTCTCACACCACATCCCGAGAGTAAGGAGAGCGACAGAGGGGGAGGCAGGCACAGGCAAGATGGGAGACTTAAAAGACGAGTCGATGATCGAAAAAGGCAGATTCGACCCCACAATGCGGGAAGAGGATGAGGAGGTCCCGATGCACAGAGCTCGACACAGAGAGAGAGGGAGCGACACAGAGAGAGAGCGATATACAGAGAGGACGGGAGAGAGGAGCGACACAGAGCGCGAACAGAGTGGAGAGCGACACACAGAGAGCGACACACAGAGAGAGACTACAGAGACGAGAGACACACACAGAGCGAGGACACAAGGAGGGGAGAGAACACACAGAGGAGAGAAGAACACAAAAGCAGAGGAACTACAGAGCGAAAGAAGCGACACAACCGAGAGCGATCCAGAGAGGACACACAGAGAGAGCGCGACACAGGAGATCGGAGGAGCGACAACAGAGAGAGAGAGCGCAAACACAGAAGATGCTAACACGACGACAGAGAAGAGAGACACGACAGCACGAGAGTGAGGGAAGCAAAGAGATCGACGAACCAAAGAGAGAAGAGCTTATGGGCGACACAGAGAGAGAGAGAGACGCGACACACAGACAGAAAGTGCGTACCTGAGAGAGGATGAGCGTAGCAGGAGGAGGAGCGAACAGAAGAGAGAGCAAACACAGAGAGAAGGAGCGGAAACAGAGAAGAGGGACAACACAGAGAGAGACACCACGAGAGAGAGACAACAGGAGAGGAGACGAGGGACACACACCAGAGAGAGAGAGGGAACACAACAGAAGAGAGAGAGAGAGCGACACAAGAGAGTAGATAGCTCGAAAAAGAGAGAGGAGAAGCGACACACAGGAGAGAGCGCGACGAACATAACACAGAGAAGAGAGGAACACACACAGAGAGGGTGTGAGATGAGAGAGAGAGAGGAGAGAGACCAAGTCAGTCATCACACACACACAACACACACCACACACACACCAACACACCCACACACCAACACACACCACAACACACACACACACACACACACACACACACACACACTCTTGATAGACACACCATCACCCACACACTGACAGACACACCACACACCACACACACACACACTGACAGAACCACACACACCACACACACGGACAACATACATACACACACACCACACACTGACAGACACACACACACACTGGAGAGACACACACACACACACACACACACACACACAGACACACACACACATCTGGAGGACACACCACACACACAAAACATACCAGAAACGGCGCCGGGAAGTCCCGCTCCACCATCAGAGAGGTATGTTGGAGTCATCGGGGGGGCTAGCCGAGCGAACATAGGGAGCTTGCAGGGAGGCATCAGATGTTGAGGAGGCCTGCGGGGGTTTGCGGAGGGACTTGCGGGAGGGAACATCGGAGGTTTGAGGGGGTGCTGCGGGGGTTTGCGGCGGCTTGCGGGAGACATCGGAGGTTTGAGGGGCCTGCCGGGGGCATACGGCGGCCATAGGGGGATAGGGGGAGCGGGGGCCTGCAGCGCAATGGGGGTATGCGGCGACCATTGGGTGTATGTGGGGCCTGCGGGGTTAGTAAGAGGGGGCCATTGGGAGGTGTATGCGGGGGCAATTGGGAGGTATGTGGGGGCCATTGGGGGATATGCGGGGGCCATTGGGGGTATGTGGGGGCCTGCGGGGGTAAGCGGGGGCCATTGGGAGGTATGCGGGGGCCATTGGGAGGTATGCGGGGCCATTGGGAGGTATGTGGGGGCCATGGGGGGTTGCGGGGACCCATGGGGGGTATGTGGGGCCTGCTGGGGTAAGGGGGGGCCATTGGGAGGTATGGCGGGGCCATGGGAGGTATCGGGGCCATTGGGAGGTATGCGGGGGCCATGGGAGGTATGCGGGGCCAATTGGGAGGTATGCGGGGGTCAGTGGGAGGTATGCAGGGTGCAGGGGCAATTGGGGATATGCGGGGGCCATTGGGGATATTGCGGGGCCATTGGGGATATGCGGGGGGGGGCCATTGGGGATATTCCGGGGGCCATTGGGGATATGCGGGGGCCTGCGGCAGCAATTGAGGGTATGCGGTGACCATTGGGGTATGGGGGTCATGCGGGGGTAAGTGGGGGCATTGGGAGGTATGCGGGGGCATTGGGAGGTGCGGGGGCATTGGGAGGGATGCGGGGGCCTGGGAGGCACTCTCTGGCATGCTCGGGGAGGAGAAACGTGCTCAGAGAGGAGGGGGGGGGGAGGAGGGAGGCACTGACTCAGGGAGCGGAGGCGGGGTAGAGGGCGGGGTAGGATGCGCCTGGGCAGCAACATGAACGCACCTTCGGCTTTTTTTTTTTTCCTCCAGCGCGAGCAGGGAAAAATTAAAAAAAAAAAAAACGTGTTCTGCTTGGGCCAATAGGAGTTTGCCACGGTGTTAAATCCACTCGCCCGGGGCGTGCAGATGTATAGGTTTGTCGAACACTGCACATACTGTATATATATACATACGTTTCAGCACTGGTAGCGGCGCGAAATCATTCTATTCCCCGTCTTCCCCGATGTCGGCCGGATGCACGCTCACTGCCGTGCGCGGCCCTTGTATAGAAGTGCTGACTAACCTCAGCCAATTATAAGTTCCGCACGCGCGCACAGTGTAGCGCACGCCACTATATAACAGCCCTTACATGATCAGGTACACTCTACCAAGAGTCCCTGTTTAAAGGGGCATTCCCCCCCCCCCTCCCTTTGATACAGTATGCAAATGAAATCATGTATCTGGGATCCCTATGTGCATGCTTCTCTCCAGGTGTGAAATATAGTTTAGTAGTATGGAACTAGGCATAATAAAAGAAAGATGAGGGAAAAGTCATTCAGTGAAATAGAAGTAACTCATGCAGGTGTTGGGATGCTCACCGAGTAAGACATTAGTTTGTTTTTAAATATTGAATCTCAAACGGTGCAATAAATATCTGCATAAATCAGAAAAGTGTAGCTAGCAAGAATTTATGCTGAATGGATCCTATTGTGAATAAAACGTAAACTAAATCTAACAACTCATAATATCAACAATTTATAATCATTTAACTCCAGTAAAAAAAAAAAAAAAAAAAAAAACACCCAGTGGTTGTCTTATGGATAACATGGGGGCACTTAATTTTTAAGTGATGAGTTATGAGTAGTTGTGAATTCTCAATATAAATGCCTATCCCTTAATAGAGCAATTAATCAAGAAAGTACTGCATTAGCAGGATTACTTAGTCAGTACAAACTACTGTAGTTGCTAAAACACTGACTTCA
Organism: Ascaphus truei; assembly: GCA_036426205.1. Taxonomy (NCBI): domain Eukaryota; kingdom Metazoa; phylum Chordata; class Amphibia; order Anura; family Ascaphidae; genus Ascaphus; species Ascaphus truei. Next base: position 9,877 of record WSYH01007289.1, read on the forward strand.
GCTACTAAGTGGCTATGAACGGAGCAAGGTCATTTAACCAAACTTAGGTGTTTATTATTTCACACAGTAAATATGGATTGGCGAGTCTCAGAACTGAGCCCAATTTTGCCATAGAATCACAAATGACAGCAGCATTATAAACAAATGGCTACAAATGTTATTTGTGATGTAACCAGATTGCGGGATTCAGGTCCCCCAAATTACAGCTACAGTTTGAATTAAATCTCGGTTGTTTCAATTCTGTCAATGAGATTCAAGTTAACTTAGCATAAGTTTTTCTTATGGATTTCCTTATTTTCCTGTGATTTAAGACCCAACTTGAAGAGATAAACCTGGCTGCCTTTCCACTACGCCCCATAAGGTGTCTTCCAGCTCTGGAAGGCACTGCTTAGTAAATATGGGCCTAAATGCCTAATATCAGATGAGGTTTCCCATAAGGATGAGAGGGCAGGATCTTTAAACTGTTACAATATCAGACAGTAACAAAGAGGCTATTCTTCAGCATTCTATGGTTTGGTTTTAAAAGCGTGCAGCTTGGCATCAACACAAAACTCATGTTGTTGGTTGTGGAAGAGAAGGGCATCCAGGGATTCTTACGCTTTCACCCAGCGTTAAAGAGGGAGACCAATGTAACTGCCTATATTTAGAAAGCTTTGTTCGCACTGCCCTTACCCTTTTGCTGGTGAAATGCCCACAGCCCAAGGCTCCAGGATCATGTGATCACTTAGAGTAGCAATCCAATCGTCGCGCCTCACCCTGACGACAGGAATGCGGTGACGGAGCTGTAATCAGCTGCTGCTGCCCTACGTGTATGTGCCAATCATTGCGCTGTTCCCAGAAGATGAGACATAAAGGTTAACAGTACATCCCACCGCCACGATCAATATGAACCTAACCACATGGCATAAATGAGTGACTAACTATCAGTACCATTAGTAAAAAAAATCTTACAAAATTCTCATTTTATTTTCCAGGATTATCACTATGTCAGTGCCCCACTGCAGTTGCTATTCTGTCTTCCGGAAACCCGCAGCTTGGTTCATCCTAATGGTTTATTGGCTCTACCTACGAAGTGAGGACAGTGACATCAGGCTGAAATGAAGGGTTCTTCTGAATAGAATGAGTACGTCAGCATTAGGTGATAACTTTTTTTATATGGACCAACAATTGCTATTATAAGACAAGCTTTTGAGATCTTCTGATTACAATAGATCTTGTTATTCTATCCCACGTAGCATGGATGTCTAGACTCTTTCTTCCTGGGTTAGATAAAAGAAGCTCTGGTATGGTCTGCAACAGGTAATGGAAATAAATGTATTTACTTATTTTTATAGAGTGTAAGGGATTGTGTGGCCTTACCTGTGTCTAGAGATAATTCGTGTCTACTTATAGTTGGGCTTGAAAAAAAATGTTCACACTTCTCTTCTTTACACTTTCCCTTATATTGTTATACTAAAGCCTTCTTCTAAAATACACGTTTTCCAATCCTCCGGTATTTGGTAAGTATATTCCTCTTCTATGCTGTAAAATGTGCCTTCTCCTCTGTTTACTAGCATAGCAGTGAAGTGCTCATTAATAAAAAAAAACCTGTCTTTGTCACAAATACTGGACCGGGGAGAGGCTGCTATATGTCCAAGTTTATTTTAGCGTTAAACTGTTGTTACACAACATGACATCCAATCCAAAAAACAAAAAACAAATCAAACAACCTTCTGAAAGAAAATGAACTCCAATATATGGGGGTTCGTCTTGTGCAACAACACTTCACATCACAAGCAACACTCATTTTACTAATGCACCAAAGTACGAACCCATCACCCATCCTGCAATTGTTATATCTAATACAACAGTGAGGCTGAAAACATCAACACTGTCTATACTTGCTTCTCACATAGCGGCGACTCTATGTGCTTACTGTATATATCAGCCCAGCAGCTACCTCTAATACAGTATTGTTCCGTCTACCACTTGACCACTTCATCCCATTCCCTTTCATTACATCCGGCATCTCACTCGGAGTCTTGCACCTATACTTTAAAGCCACTTTCCAAGGAAATATTTGCAAAGCCCTTCTCTCCGTGACCATAAATGTCCGACCCTTTGAAGTGGCTCAGAGTCTAAACGGTGTATGGAGTCGTAAGGCCCCTCAAGCCCTTCCTGCTCATAAGCAAAGAGCTTCAAGCATTAGCCGAGGCAGGAAGCTACTCTGGTCAAGCAACCGGAATTGGCCAAGAAGGAAATGCAGCATTTTGCCATAACTTTAGGGATTCAGCTGGACAAATGACTTGTTGGAGTTCAAGTTCAACATAATTCACACTCGTACTCAAGATTATCAATTTGCCAAACAAACACATCACCCCAAGGCACAGGTCTTAACTTATTTTAAGGTATGATTTAATTTACCAGGGGGAAAAAAGTCAAAGAAATTGCAACTCACTGTGGAGAAAACATTGTAAAGTAGATGCAAGGATGTTCGGCATACTGATTTGTATAAATCTCCAACACAGTGATTACATTATATAAAAGTAGCAATTTCAATCCCCCTAAAAAATTATTTTTTTTCTTTATTTTTCACACATTAGAACTCAATGTATAATGCTCAGTTTGATTTCCCTATATTCCACAACAACAAAAACACGTTTGGCCATTTGTACCTTAATACAGTAATAATAATTTGGATAAAAGCTTTACTTTTTAGAACATAGAAAGCAAATGATGTGGCAGAGCTTCAAATCTATTAAGGTCTTTTGAAACCACATCCCTTTTTTGCAATATGTAAGTCATTTTAACCAGATATTAAAAGAGTTATGGTGGGTAAAAAAAAAACAAATAAAAATACCACTTGTTGTACATTTGCATGTCTCAGACAGGTCTGGAACCCTGTCTTTCTCCATTATCTCTTAACAAACAATGCTTCCAATGCAGCCAGGGATTCTGGGTAATGACATGCAAATGAGCACAGTGCGTCACTCTGTACTTCTTATCCTCTTTAACATGGACCCCTATAAACTTATGCCTACCGCATTACACAGCTTTTCAGCACAGCCTGGGTAAAAAGAGGTGCATAGCCAGTAAACCTGTTTTGATCTTTTGGGTCTCAGTGGAAGTGCAGTGGAAGCAGTGTATGCCAAGCGATAATGGGGAAAAACAGGATTGCAGACCTGTCTGACATACGAATGTCCTCACAAGTAGTTTTACAACATCAACTCCAACTTTTCATCGTTTAGCTAATCCTTTGCAAATAATAGTCCTCAGAGTGCCATACTTCCAAAGTATCTTCAAGAGGGATTGATATAACTGCAGGCAGGGATTAACAAAATAGCTCTATTTCTGCTCAAATTAACTACAGCAGGAGGTACGAGGCGACACCATCCCATTTTTATAGGACACATCATATATAAGATTTGCATTTTAGGCATCCACTTGAGAGCACCACTGTAGGTAAGGGGCTGCTGTGACTGGCACTTAAGATGTGGTGTATATGGGACTACGTACAGACAATATATCTATAATGTTTCTTCTATATGGCACTGCCATTGTCAGTATGGGTTGTTGCCTACCCACAGATTAGAGGTCCACCCAGTGCAGATTTGTAAATAGTTTTTTTGGTCTGTAAGCTGTGTGCTCATTTGCATGCCATTTCCCAGAATCCCTAGCTGCAGTGGAAGCGCTGTATGCTAGGAGATAATGGTAAAAGGCAGGGGTGCAGACCTGTCTGAGACATGTTAATGTGCGCACAAGTGATATTTTTATTGGCTGTAAATTGATCTTGAATATTTAAAAGCCTGCACCAGACAATGCTGTCTTTAAGAGGGAAAGGGGAGACCAAAAAGCGCACCAGCACAAACGGAGCAGGAAGGACCCAAAACAAAAAATGATTAAAAGGGCACTTTAATGTGACAAAAGACCCATCCAACGCGTTTCGAACGTCACAGCGTTCTTTTTCAAGGATAAAACACAATGTAATAACATCCATTATATACCCTCTTACCTTTGGGCCGTTTTGCGCCAAAAAACGGAACCTGATGACGTCATGACGCTACGCGCGTCATCGCGCATGCGCAGAGCGACTCAGTGCCGATCTAAGGGCAAAGCAAGTCTCACAGGCAGTGTGGCCATCTTGGTTAAGGGCAAGTCATAGAAAATCACTGCCCCACTAATACAATACATCCCTACGACGCATACATGCTACTACCAGGATGTGAGTATTGCTTATTTTCAGGGGAACCTGCCAATGAGTGAGGGTGAGTGGGCTTGTACCATCTACCACCTGTCTTCAGGAGGGTAGTATCCATACTATTGCACTATTGCACATTAAGTACTATATTATTTTATTAGTACCCTGGTTTAGTGGTTTGCCTTATTTTGTTCATTACACCTGCATTTGAGCGCTTCAGCTATTTTCTACATTGTCTTTAAGAGGGCTATTCAAAATATCAGGTGAATAATGTACTTATCGTGCTTTTGGCTTCCTTAGAAAGATTAAATCACCCTTACGGTAACAGTTTTACTTATTTGTATGCTATATATGCTTAGCATTTTCATGGGAGCAAGGGTTCATGCATATCAGCCACTTATCTGTTTGACTAATGATGGCTCCATAATTACCTTGCAAACAAGGAACACATCTTGGAGGTCTGACAGTCTTATCAAAGGGCAGTAGGAAAAAGTACACGTTCTACAAAGCAATTAACAAAAAAATGTGAACGTTTACAAATGTATTTAGAATGACTTTAATACAGCATGTTTATTATCTAGGTTCTCGGTCAACTACATGGCACTGTGAAATTGATCCTAGCAGGGACTGCGCCTTTACATTTTTTTTAGTATTACATATAAAGGAAGCTTCAACAGCTCAGATTTTGTCATCTCCAAAAATTATGTTAAAAAAAATAAAAAATACTCGGATTGGGTGAACCTGCTGAGCAATCTGAAATCGGTTACTATCCCTGATGCGTCGCGTCCCTGTTGGATTTTCCGGGACTGTGGACGCATTGATCGGAAAGGCCTCCCATTCATCTGCCCTGTCGTCGCCCAGACTATAAACTGCCAGCGCGGATCATCTGCGGTGAGTGTGGAGACGGTGTTCGCACGGTGTTGCGGTAACCCATGTCATATGTTACATGAAATTTTTTAAAGAACTGCCTTTTTGTACGTGTGATACTCACCTTTTCTACCAGTATGCAATATATGTTTTTAAATTCTACACTCCGAGAGTCGTGCGCTAGTCCTTTTTCTGGTTCTTTTAGCTTTTTGAGATGCCGAGCCATCTCATTTGAATAGCAGCAGACTCTCTCTAAATGAAACCTTGAGATAAGGTGTATAGTATATGTCCCTTATTTTGATGCACGGTTTTCCAACCAGAACTTCACTGATACCCTATGTATTAATCAGTCTAAATCACTTGGTTTGTGTCCGCACAGACACTTATATTTTTGTTCATATATTATATTATATGTTCACTTTTCATTTTATTAGAAGCATAGAACTGAATCAGATGCAGACTGCTTTATTATGCGCTTACTGCAATCCACGAGGTATGGCATCTTACAAATAAAACATCATGTGCATCATTCATTACAAATACCAAACACAGAGCAGTGGTGCTAAATTTTGCAGAAGCAAAATCATAGCAGGATGCTTCACTCTGGGTTAGTAACAAATATTGGTGATAAGGTTACAGCATGGATATTACGTTATTGGGGCATTGTTACATTTAGTTTACCACTGTAATAAAGGGGTGGTGGCCGGGAAGTAATTTATTTCAGGTATTGTAATGAAAAAGCAGTAGTTCATTTACTCTAGCTAATTAAACTGTGAAAATACACAGTTTGCAAAATCTAAAAACAAATTCTAAGGACAAAACATATATGGCATCCTAATATGCGCGCTGTCATTGGCACGGCATCCTTTAGAGAGGGTCTCCATCTCAGTTTCGTACATCAGATGGACAGCTGATGAACATTAAAACGACTTGCTCTGGGCAGATGAAGACGGGTTACCAGTCATGAATACCAATGAGAACCCCTCTGCTCTAGCATTAGGCTCAGATTGTGTTCTCTGTGGTGCAGATACCAGTACAAATGGGAGTCCCTGGTGCTAAGCATTGAAAGGAGCAGCTAATTCAGGTGATGGCTCATTTCCTCAGTTGAAGGCAAACATCAATATCCAGAGGAGATCAGCTTTACCTCCATGGCCCAGCTATTCAGGCAGAACTGCGACTGTCCCATTACTTCACTTAATAAGCTTTTAATGAACGGATAGAAAATGCCATCATTGATACTAGAAGATCGCCACAAAGTAAGGCTAAAAAGACAAATACATGTAGATAGATTTGAACTAACATTTGCACAGGATAGCTTTCCTCGGAGTCAGAAAGAAGATGCTGCATTTATTCCATTCAAGTGGTAGACATACTCCAGTTTCAGAGATCCTGTCAAAATGTGCGTTTGAATGAAGTAGCTTTCAGAGTTATATAAAGCATGTGAAAGCAGCAATATAAACATTCTTGGGGTAGCACAGACCTAAGGCCTTGACCCCGCTGCCTACTACAGCATCCGCTGTGACGGACGCAGCCCTCCCCTCAATGGCGCTGGGCCCGCTGCGAGGGGGGGCCGCAGCGCTGGGGCGAGAGCTGCTCCTGCTCTCAATAGAATTGAGAGCAGGACTCGCGTCGAGCGATACGGCACGCCCCCCGGCGGTTCAGCCAATGAGGGCGAACCTGCCGGGTGACGTCATGGCCGCGCCCCCGTTACTCCCCCGCCACGCCCCCCCCCCCGTCTCTCTTCCTGCAGTGAGCTGCAGACCAGGTAATCGGCTGCACGCACCGCCAATCTCGCGGGCGCGCGTTGCAGCGGAGATACCGGGGCCTTAGCCTAAAAGGGGAAGTTTTTGAGCAGAAGGGCTATGTGCAATGATTACAATCTTAGAATTCTGCGATGGGTACTATCCTCAGGATGCTATATGTACAGAACCATTCAGAGACCAATGATCAGTTCAGCCCTGCAGTTCAGTAAAAATTGTGTGGTTGATTCCAATATTATTTGGGAGAATTGCTCTCGCGTTTGTTTAATGAAAAAACAGACAATACTAAGCCAAATTGATGCTGATCTAATAGATCAGGGATTCTCATCTCAGCCCTCAGAGAAACCCGTCTTTATTTGATTTCAGGATTTCCCACTCCTGAAGAGCAAATAAAAATACCACTTGTGAGCACATTCACATGTCTCAGACAGGTATGAAACCCTGCTTTTCCCTATTATCTCTTTGTATACAGTGCTTCCAACTGCAGCCAGGAATTCTGGGAAAAGTAGCAAACACATAAATGCCCTACACATCCTTCTGCGTACCAAGGAAGAGCTGAATCACACCTGAGCTAAACTGATGAAAGTACACATTAATTCCATGTGTAGGGGGGCACAGAGAGGAATATTAGACCCCTTGGTTTCATAATGAAACCGGGCCTGACCAATTTTTTGAGTGAAGGGGGGCAGTGGGGAGTCAGCTTGTTTGCAGGGCTAAATTGTTTTGTGTGACACAAGTCAGATTATTTTGAGCAGGGGGAGTGTGGGAGCATGTCTAATTTGCTGAGGGGGAAGGGCATTCGTGCAGCCCGCCTCTTTAGCGGGGGGAAGTCTACCGGGAAGCACCACAACAGGCCCACAAGTTTCATTGTAAAATCGTCAAAGTCTAGAGCAGGGGTGCACAAACTGGGGAGCGCAATAGTTTTTTTTGGGGGGGGGCACGGCGTTACAGAGGCCCTGCGCTCTTCCCCAAGGCGTTTACATTAAATGCCGGGGGACCGCGCGATGCTTCTGTAACTCACTTACCGTGATTCAGCCGGCTTCGGGAAACGCGACGCCATGGCAACGCATTGTCACACGACCCCGCTGCATCATTTGAAGCCAGCACTAAGGTAAGGGGAGCGCGAGCACTGTGGGAAGAGCAGTCAGAGGGGGCAGCACCAGAAGTTTGTGCACCCCTTGTCTAGAGAGCAATAATTAAGAGTTTATATTGTATTAAATAATTATATCTATTGCGCCAACCATGCAAACAGAGCTACATATAGAATACTGGGAAGAACAGCACAGATAAGTGCATAAAACACTGGGGAGAGGAGTCCCTGTCCCGAAGTGCTTACAATCTAGTTGGTGTGTGGGAAAACATATAGAGACAGAAGGAGAGCACGGAAGTGCAAATGCTAAAGAGCAAGGTTAAGAGGGTAAGTACATATGCAGTGGGTCATGAGGTCACATTACAGTCCAAATGGAAAGGCTTGAATGTAAAGGTGACTTTTCAGGTAGGCTTGAAGATGGAGAGGGGAAGCCTGATGTTAAGTGAGGGAAGTGCTACCGTGTGAGAAAAGTCTTTCAGGTGGGATGGAGCAGAAGAGATGCATGGCACAGGAAGGAGGCAGGCGTGGAATTGCTGCAACTTTCTCTGTACTTTTTTTAATTAATTTATTTTTATTATGACATTTTCAAAACATTTATAATGACACTTTAGATTCAATATTTTGAATAACGTAATTTCAGGTGATCCTCACTATCGGATGGTCCGTTATCCGTCGAACGGATTATCTGGCGCCGGATAATGCGTTCCGCTGACCGCATAATCCGACGCACAACGCCGCAGATTAACATTGGATCCGCAATCTGGTGGCAGTTTATGGCACGGATTGCGGTGGATAACAGAGGACCGCCTGTATACAGATTACTACATTTGTATCTAGCATCTTCTCAATAATCGATTTCTTTGGCATAAGCATTTATGTGAAAGACAAACTACGTTTTGTACGTATATAATCATTTTATAGTTTAACATTCATCAGAAGCAGAAAAAAGGGAGATCCATTTTGTAGAAAGGTTATATTAAAGAGAGTCCATTATCACTCTGAAACAGCATCTACCGGAACGCTTTAGTTTACTTAAAAATAAAAAAATAAATTCACATGTTTTGCTGCTTTAAAGATAATGTTGCAAAAGACCTTTGTGTTATTTGTTGCACACTTCCCACTTTTCGCTGGAATAATAAGAAAAATAGAACCAGTCCTGTAAAACAGATGAGAAGCCCATTCACCCCTTAAATGGGCTTCTAAATACAAAGTGGTATGTTTTTTCATACAAAGTAGCACAAATTGGCAAAATCCACAATACTTCTAGCTCAGAATTCCAAAAAATTGGCAATATTTAGGATCCATTTATATGCCCGTATCTGAAACACTTCGCTTGTATCACATGCAGGGAAATCAGGATTTCCTTTCGGAGGTAAACAAACATTGTAACGTGTATCGCCAAATGTATATGTCATCTTAGCTTTCTCCGTGCTAACATGTGGGAGCTTACATGCTTGGGTACAATCTAACTTCTCACATTTGGGAGATGAAGAAGTCTAGCACAAATGTCAAATTCAGGCAACATTTCCTTCTCATTATTGTCATTATAAGTAAATGTATTTAACAAGCAGTCTATAATATTTCTTAAAAAAAAAAAAAAGACCAACAATACTATAATTCTGTATATACGTGAATTTAAATCCCCCCTTTTCTCTACTCATCTGTTTTACAGGACTGGTTCTATTTTTCTTATTATTCCAGCGAAAAGTGGGAAGTGTGCAACAAATAACACAAAGGTCTTTTGCAACATTATCTTTAAAGCAGCAAAACATGTGAATTTATTTTTTTATTTTTAAGTAAACTAGTTCTGTAGTACAAAGGTGGGATAAATCCCAAAAAGCGGCGCTCCAACGAATGAGATACAACAATGTTGATATATGTTGATAATCAACTGCTGGTGCTGGCCCCATTCCTCAGCTGTGCTCCGCTGCAAATCCTTGGATTTCAAGCTTTCTAGTTCTGTAGTACAGTAGGGCCCCGCTCATACAGCAGGTTGCGTTCCAGGCCGCTGCCGCCGTAAAGCGGGGCCCTACTGTACTGTATTGTAGGAAAAACAAGAGAACAAGGCGCACAACGCACATAGTGAAGAACAGTAATAAAAGTGAATTTTACTAAAGGGTAATAAGTTCTGCGTACATCAAAATAAAAACAATCAAGCAATGGATCAGTGGGGTTACCACACAGGGGGACAGCTGGACACGTCACTCTTCGCCCGTTGTAGAGGAGGAAGCAAGGGACCAGCGGTCATCTGTCCAGACAGGAAGGTCCTCAGCGTCTGTAGAAAGGACTCACTCCGTCTCAGGGTATTAGAATGGTAAGTCCACAGTATGTAGTCCTTCAAACAAGTCCCACAGCCAGGTATTCCCTGAAGAAGTAACTGTGTGTTACGAAACGTGTTGGAATGTGTCATTGCTCATTTTAATACCCCTTTGTTGCCAAGATTTCACTTGGTTCGTCTCCCTCTTGTCCCCCGTGACAGCCCCCTCCGTTTTAACAATTCTGTGCCGCCGTGCGTTGGAGCGGACGCTCCCCTGTGTACTGCAGTCGAGGAGAAATAAGTGACGTCATCGGCAGGCGCCCCACGAGGTGTAGTGGCGTGCTGTCGGCATCTGGCACTGGTAGCTCTGACGGAGACTGCTATACCCGGCTGTGGGACGGAGTGAGTGCTTTCTACAGACGCTGGGGACCTTCCTGTCTGGACAGATGACGTCATCAGAAGTGGCGACATCCTGTAATCCTATACACCGCAAGAGTCAGGCTTGTATCCCTCACGGAGTCTTTGCTTTGACTCTGATCTTGATCCGCCGTGATCAAGCAGCACCTTTACTGCATCTTGGCATTGCATATTTTAAAACCAGAGACAGAACATAAAACACAGACAGAGCTCAGTTTTAGAACATCCAGTGAAACTCATACACGGTACAGTGCCTAAATATATATGTATATTGCCATGCTCAGTAGCACTCCTCTGTTACACTCATATGCTTTTATATATATATATATATATATATATATATATATATATATATATATATGTTGTGGTTATTTTGGGGGTTCAATAGGAGCTTGTTAGGTGTCCAGTATGTTTTACATTGCATATTTTATCCTGCTCCTCAAGGCGTTTTACTATTAGCGCTTGAAATAACACTGATATTTATGCTTTTCCCGCAGCATCAATTTACAGATGCACTACATTGCCATAACTGTTGCAGGGATCACTATTGGTGACAACATAGATTTTGCCTTAATAAGACTTGTTTTGACTCTGATCTTGATCCGGTGTGATCAAGCTGCACCCTCAATGTAATTTTGGCAGTGCTTATTCTCTCCCGCTCCTCAGGACGTTCTATTACTATTAATAGCGCTTATGATAAACGCCGGTATTGATGTTGTTCCTGCGGCATGAATTAACCGACACATTACATTGCTGATATTGTTGCAAGGACTATTATTCATTATCTGTGATACAATGTATTTGACCAAATAGTAATAAGCCTGAACTGACACAATCTGATATTCATCAGCCTACTATACCTACTGTACATTTCTTTATAGGATTACATTACTGCCTCAGTTGAACATTGGAGTCTAACTGAATAGGATGTTATGCAGACAGCAGAACTCAAATCTATATAGATAGTTCTCTGAGATGCCACTTCTGTATGAGCCACTTCCGTATGGGTTTTTTTAATGGTTTGAATGATATATGTGTGTGTGTTTTTAATGAGTATTTAAACTAATAAAACTTTATTATTTTTGGGCTTATAGGTACATGTAGGGCTATTATTTCCCCATATAGGTAATTTTCCTGTAGGATCACTGCTATCCAGTTCATTTGTTTCCGGCATTGAGTGCTATACTAATTGGGACCCTTTTTTATCCTCCTAGGATCACACTGTTATGAATATATTATTCTGTCCCTTATAAGCACCTGCTTATTCTTTGGTGTTTATTCTGATGTATATTAATGGATGAGCGGTCACATCCCCTTTAACGTTTGTATTAGATAATAGTAACTTTTTTGTTTTTATTCAACTTTTAAGCATCCTGTAATTTCTATAGCAGGTTTTAGCCCACCTCCCCAGCAGTGCAAGATCTTTGCAACACTTTCCTCTTTGTGATAATTTGTCGCCAATATTCCCAGCAGTTTGAGCTGTGAATTGTAAACAGTAGATAATGTTACCTTAGTAATATAAGAATACATTGTACAGTAGCTGCTGAGTTACACTGACTGAAAGATTGAGTGAAACTGAAAGGTGGCCATTATGTTAGGCACACAATCAGGATTTTGACAGATTTAAAACAGGAGCACCAAACGATTGCCAGCTTAGGTAAGAATGTAGTATTATATATTGTAACATGCTTTACATATACAAATAAGAGAAGAAAAAGGAGGAAAGTAGTATTGCTGCTTTAACTGTCAAAGAACATACTTGTAAACCATTATGTTTTTAGTGGAAAATGTATCACTGGTAATAGTTTTGCAATAGCTACAGTCTTTTGCACAAATGTGTTTGAGCTGTTCTCCAACTACAACAGAAATTAAGAAAACAAGGATGAAGAAATCCCCCCTCCTCCCCATATACAGACAAATCAATAGAACCAACCTTGAAAACAATAGATGTTCATTTTGAGGCTTTATGTCACTTACTCATACTGATAAGCACATTTTGACTGTTATAAAGCGAGACCACACCACGCCATGAAAGTTAATGCGATAATGTCTGCTTCCCCCGCTTACACATGGCAAATATTAATGCTGTTATGTGAATGAGGGGCGATAAGCTGTTGCAATTAGCACTGCACCTTACATTTTAATTACAGCTCAGTGGGTTATAGATGTGTTACCAAGGAACATGAGCAAACTTCACAAGCTCTGATTCAGGATATCGCACCCCGTGATCCAGCCATTCAAGTCTATGGCGGTGAACGTCAGAGCTGGGTGAATCACGGTAATGGATGGGATACGTCATGAGAGCAGACTTCTATCTTCATTTTATTGGGAGAGCAAGTGGCGCATAAATGAATGCAGAACGTATACGGATTTAAGCAACCATACGTTTGACATTCCGCCCAATGAATGCGTGGTAGTGAATTATAATTCTTTCCCCTCTCCTTCAACCGGAGTGTGTCAGTTGTGTGACTGGGCCTGTCTGATGATTTTACATGCTGTTTAATGGTTGTGCACAAATAAATTAACGAGGCTGCAATTGTGTGTGAAATTGAGTCACTTACAGTAGCCGAAAGCAGTTTTTCTTTTAGACGCGTTTACTTAACTTCCTCCTAATTACGAACTGTACCAAATCCTCCAGGACTTTTACATCTCCCAAAAACACTGATGTAAAGTTATTTTATTGCATGTAGTGGGTATTTGAAAAAAAGGAAGAAAAAAAAAACCTTTAAAATATACTCCATAGAATACCTTCTAGCTCTGTGAGATACCTATTTACAGTATTTGAATGAACTGGAAGGTATGTTATGGACAGACCTAGTGGCAACGCTTCGTAAAAAATGGCCTTGAGGCTTCAATGCTGCGACCCATGCAAAATACATTAATAGCTCAGGTCATGTTATAAATGATCATGCAGGCCCATTAGCCACGCCTAACATTTTGTTTTCCTTTAATTTATTTTTTAAAGATGAAAGTTTTTTTCTTTTCGACTTTTCTTCAAGTTTGCGTTCTACTGCAATCCCTGGCGGCCACTTTCACATATTCCTAGACTCAGTTGTTCAGGGATTTGAATTTTTAGAGTGACATTTAAAAAATACAACCAACAGGGCTTAAAATAAGGGGTGGATCTGCAGTCTTAAAAGAATAAAATAGATCTAGTTTGAAAAATACCGGTGAAAAGTGATAAAACGACGCAAAAAAATTAATAGGTGATCACTGTAAATTCAGTGAAGTGAATACAACACTCTTAAAAATTAATTAATTAAAGTGCACGTATAGTATACTGTATTACACATAAATATTGTGAAAATATAAAAAACAAAAAATGTGTTGAAAAGAATAATAAAGTTTAACCCCCTGCTCGAACCATCTGGTGGGATATGTTTTCACTTGTCCCTCAGTGTTGCAGTAGATTCACAGATTCCAGGGGGAGCATAGAGGAAAAAACACACAAAATCCCGAGCGGTGACGTGTCACGTGGTGCGCTGATGAGCCTATCAGCGGCAGGAGCGGGAGCTGTCAGACAGCTTCCTACACAAGGTAGGGGTGTGTGTGTGTGTATCAGTGTGTGTGTGAGGGGGGGGGGAGGGGGAGGGAGCGGGAGCTTACCTTCCTTCCAGCAGCCCACAGCAGCTCCCTCCTGCAGCCCGGGAGACCGAGCCCGTGGAGGGAGGGGGGGAGTAGCGGGTCCCTCCGCTCAAACCATGCCCCCCCTCCCACTCCCGCTCTCAGCTCCCTACAGACCGCATATCGCGGTCTGTGCCTATCAGCGCGCCGCCTGTCTGTAGTGCGGGCGCGCTGACTGAGGGAGCGGGGCCTTAGCCTAAGAATATCAACAGCAGTGTGTAATCAAGGCTTTAGGCAGTCAATCCAAGGCGAGTGTCAGCTCAGCACGAATTGAGGGAGAAGCCGCTCCAGTACTCAAGAAGATGTAGCCCCAATATAGAGAGAGGAAAAAGCTACATAGCACAGATCAACCAGGTTTAAAAGGTTTTAATCTAAGTGTAAAATTTGCACTTACAATATATCACTAAAAACGGGCATATCACACTGCAATAGTGTATTGAAGAAACCGCTCGGCACACCGGCTCACCGTCCTGCAGCCACCATAAGATCTCTGTCTCCAGCCTTTACTCCATCGCGTCTCCGCGGGTCTGGGCGTCTGACGTCAGATCCGGTTTTCTCAGGTATGCTCTCTCATGAGTTATCCCGATCTATTTTACTGTTTACTATGAGGTGTGAGACTGATTTAGAACTGTTTTGGGTATGCGGTTCAGCTCATTCAAATCCAGCAGTTGATGTTAACCCCTAGGTATTCGCATAGACACACCAGGTTATTTGCATTAGCTGTGATTGCACTGGCTATTTAAAGCTAGTGATGGGACTAAGACTCCACACTCCTGACGAAGCTGACGGTATCACGTGGCGAAACGCGTTGAGTGGGAGTCCTTTCCCCATACGGAGCATTCTTGGAGAGGAGTCGCAGGCCGCAAGGTTGCTACCTGAGAAAAACCGGATCTGACGTCAGACGCCCAGACCCGCAGAGACGCGATGGAGTAAAGGCTGGAGACAGAGATCTCATGGTGGCTGCAGGACGGTGAGCTGGTGTGCCGAGCGGTTTCTTCAATACACTATTGCAGTGTGATATGCCCGTTTTTAGTGATATATTGTAAGTGCGAATTTTACACTTAGATTAAAACCTTTTAAACCCGGTTGATCTATGCCATGTAGCTTTTTCCTCTCTCTATATTGGGGCTACATCTTCTTGAGTACTGGAGCGGCTTCTCCCTCAATCCGTGCTGAGCTGACACTCACCTTGGAAAGACTGCCTAAAGCCTTGATTACACACTGCTGTTGAAATCCTTACAGTTTGTAAGTAGGCCTTTCATAAGAGCCAAGATTGGAGCTGACATTTGTTTCACTTTGTATTTCTCCTGCTTTCTGTGCTTTTGTGTGTTTTTTCCTCTATGCTCCCCGTGGAATCTGTGAATCTAGTTTGAAAAATAGCTTGCGCTATATATTCTATTCAGTTTGTGGTTGTGCGTTCTGGAGACAGGATTTGTCGAACCAAATTTGAATAAGCTAAATAACAAAATAGACATAGAAAATGGTAGGTTGTACATGGTTTCACTATCAGCACAGACAACATAGCTTTGCTAAGTAGAACTGGGGGGTTAAGTGGCTCTTAAGTGAATACAAGATAGCACCATGACATGCGCACTAAGCCAAGCCCGCCCCTAGGCGGTAAGCAAGTAAGGCATTGCCTAGGTGTGCCCATGTTACTGGGAGTTGGGGTGGGAAAGGAGGACGATGGGAGAGGAGCGGAGGCGGGGTGAGAGAAGGCGGGGTGAGAGGAGGCGGGGGTGAGAGAGGAGGTGGGGAGTCAGAGAGGAGGTAAGAAAGACGGAGGGGTGTGACAGGAGGAGGTGTGTGAGAGAGGAGGAGGTGTGTGAGAGAGGAGGAGAAGGGGGTGAGAAGAGGAGGTGGTGGCTGAGAGAGGAGGCGGTGGGTAAGAGAGGAGGAGAAGGGGTGAGAGAAGGAGGGGGGTGAGAGCAGAGGAGGAGGAGGGGGTGAGAGCAGAGGAGGAGGAGGGAGTGAGAGCAGAGGAGGGGGAGGGGGTGAGAGCAGAGGAGGAGGAGGAGGGTGAGAGCAGAGGAGGAGGAGGAGGGTGAGAGCAGAGGAGGAGGGGGGTGGGTGCACAGGAGGAGGAGGCGGGTGGCAGTAAATGAGGAGGAGGGGTGAGAGGAGGGGGAGGTGTGAGGAGGGGGGGTGCGAGGAAGAGGGGGTGAGAGGAAGAGGGGGTGAGAGGAGGAGGGGGAGAGAGGAGGAGGGAGTGAGAGGAGGAGGATGGGGTGAGAGGAGGAAGGGGGTGAGAGGAGGAAGTGGTGAAAGGAGGAGGAGGGGGTTGAAAGCGAGGACAACGAGGGGGAGCAAGCAGAGTAGGAGGAGGGGGTTGAGAGAGGAGGAGGGGTAAGAAAGACGGAGGGGTGTGACAGGAGGAGGTGTGTGAGAGAGGAGGAGAAGGGGGTGAGAAGAGGGGGTTAAGAACAAAAGGGGTAAGAAAGATGGAGGGGTGTGTGAGGAGGAGGAGTGTGACAGAGGAGGAGGAGGGGTGAGAAGAGGAGGGGGGTTGAAGAGGAGGAGGAGTGGGGTGAGAGGAGGAGGAGTGGAGTGAGAGGAGGAGTGGGGTGAGAGGAGGAGGAGTGGGTGAGAGGAGGAGGTGAGAGGAGGAGGGTGAGAGCAGAGGATGAGGAAGGGGGATGAGAGCAGAGAAAGAGGGGGATGGGAGCAGAGGAGGAGGGTGGGGTGGGAGGAGGGAAGAGGGGGCGTCGAGAGAGGACAGAGGGGGGTCGACGCGGATGGAGGGGAAGGGGGGTGAGAGGAGGAAAGGGGGGTTAGAGGAGAAAGGGGGGTGTAGAGAGAAAGGGGGGTTAGAGGAGAAAGGGGTGAAAGGAAGAGGGGGTGAAAGGAAGAGGGGGTGAAAGGAGGAGGAGGGGGTTTAAAGCGAGGACGACGTTGGGGACTGAGTGGAGTAGGAGGAGGGGGGTGAGAGAGGAGGAGGGGGTGAGAGGAGGATGGTGGTGTGTGAGAGAGGAGGTGTGTGAAGCGGAGGAGAAGGGGGGTGAGGGTGGTGAGAAGAGGAGGAGGGGGTTGAGAGAGCAAGAGGGGTAAGAAAGAGGAGGGGTGTGAAGAGGAGGAGGAGGGGTGAGGAGGAGGAGGGGGTGAGGAGGAGAGGGGAGGAGGAGGAGTGGTGTGAGAGGAGGAGGGGGTGAGGAGGAGGAGGGGGTGAGGAGGAGGAGGGGGGTGAGGAGGGGGTGAGAGGATGAGGAGTGGGGTGAGAGGAGGAGTGGGGTGAGAGGAGGAGGAGTGGGGTGAGAGGAGGAGTGAGGTGAGAGGTGGAGGAGGGTTGGCGAGACGAAGAGGGTGAGATGAGGAGGAGGAGGAGGAGGAGGGCGAAAAGAGAGGAGGGGGGTAAGAGAAGAGGATGGGGGTGAGAGGAGGAGTGGGGTGAGAGGAGGAGGAAGTGTAAGAGGAGGAGGAAGTGTAAGAGGAGGAGGAAGTGTAAGAGGAGGATGAGGGGTGTGAGAGAGGATGAGGAGGACGTTATCAAATAATACTGTACATCGTATGCCTATCTAAGAAGTTTAAATGATCCAATAGGAAGCTGTGACATCATCCCTTGCGTTGGCCCACGTGACCGGTACCTGAGCGCGCCCCCTACGGAGGTATGTATCTCAGGAATCAGGGGGGGGGGATTAATGCAGTTCAACTCCGGAGTCCCCCTGTCTCCAACCTAGGGGGAGGCAAACTAAGAGGTCCTGAACCAAGCGAACACTAAAAACATTGTACACAAACAAAGCAATAGATACACACACAAACAGAATATCAGTTAAAACAAGTGCGAGAACCTATCACCATAACAGATTTCAACATTGTGGGTATAACAAAGCACCTAAGCTTTCCTGAATCTTTGACTCTACTTGGTCCCTTGTGGTTTAAAAAGCAGCCTCAAAGCAGCTGGTTAAGCACCGCTACATGTATTTCTCATCTTTCCTAGCGTGCCAGGTTTTGCACATCTTTTTTCAGCTACTATAAAAATAACCATGATAAAAAAATTCAAAAATCCTGCAAGCTGTGACGAAACAAAGCACAGCAATTCGGAGCGTACATGAATATCGCGAGTAGGCTTTCGCTGTGTATGGAAATTGCTAAATTGACTACATAACTGGTGCTGGTGGCAGAAGAACATCTTTACGAACGTGCACATATCAACTGGTTAAGATGAATGCATTATAACTCAAAAATATCTCCTTTAATTATAGTTTGCCATATAAACCATTAGAAGGCTCCAGTCAAGCACGTCACATTTATTAGAGGCAGCATGTCAAATAGGAGTTGACAATTACTGGTTATATCAATACACATTATGCCAGATGGTAATGAGCCATACACAAAGGGCCAGCCATCCAAAATAATCACGCCATTTTCCTCCGAAATGCTGAAGAGGTTATGGTTTATTACACAGTACTCATTAGATATACAGAGGCAGCATTAGCAATTTTTCCTTCATTCGTGTTTCATTTAAGGCTTAAGGACTTCACAAGCTCTGTCAAACCAAGTACACAAGGTTAAAGTCATTACAGCTGGCGAAAAAGTGAGTTTGATTTTGTGCCTTATGCATAACAAGGCAAAGAGCGTCGGAAAAGGCTGGAATCGAAAGGACAGGACAAGGAACTATCTGCAATTAAAATTGTAATATTGTATGTACTGTAGGCTGTCGATTCAGAAAAGAGAACACATCAAACAATGGTCAAGAATTTGTAGAGACTGTCCACTACAAAACAAGTATTCATTCGAAATAAAGCCCTGCGCTCACTTAGCTATATATTTTGGGTTCGCAAATAAAGTGAAAGAACTCCGGAATGCAACACCTTTTATTTGCTATTGTAATGAAAATATTCAATATTTTAATAAACTGGGACACAAACCGTTAACTTGAGCTACAAGTTGTCTTAACCGTACCTGTTTTCTATGTGTTTTTATAGGACTGCGGTTATCTCAGGCCAAGACCTGGTTTTATGAATCTGGCGTCACAATTTTTCTGACGGTAGAAATAAAGGAAGACCCTCTTTTATTAGGGTGACCAGGTGTCCCGTTTTAGCCGGGACAGTCCCGTTTTTTAATGGCTGTCCCGTTTTTTTAATGGCTGTCCCGTTTTTTTAATGGCTGTCCCGTTTTTTTAATGGCTGTCCCGTTTTTTTAATGGCTGTCCCGTTTTTTTAATGGCTGTCCAGGCTGCCCCGCATTTTTTTAAATGTCCCGTTTTTTTGTGGCTGTTCCGGATTTGGTCATCAGAGCAGGGTGGGCAGCAGAGAGCACAGAATGCAGGCAGAGAGGAGAGCGGAGGCCGGTCTGACAGCGAGGGTGGGGGCGGGGTTAGTGACAGCAGAGGGTGGGGGCGGGGTTAGTGACAGCAGAGGGTGGGGGCGGGGTTAGTGACAGCGGAGCCTCAGCAGTGAGAGCCGGAAGTGAGGTGCCTGCTGCCAGTCAAGATGGCTTCCCCCCCCTCCATGCTCCACAGTGACAGGTAGGACACAGAGAGAGAGAGTGAGTGTGAGTGGCTCTGTGTGTGGGGGAGGGGGGGGGCAGTGGCTGTGTGTGTGGGTCAGTGGCTTTGTGTGTGTGTGTGGGTCAGTGGCTCTGTGTGTGTGTGTGGGTCAGTGGCTCTGTGTGTGTGTGGGTCAGTGGCTCTGTGTGTGTGGGTCAGTGGCTCTGTGTGTGTGGGTCAGTGGCTCCTTGTGTGTGTGTGTGGGGGTGTGGTGTGGTGTGTGGTGTGGTGTGTGTGTGTGTGTGTGTGTGGTGGGTCGTGGTGATGGTGGGTGTGTGTGTGGCGTGCGTGGGTCAGTGGCTCTGTGGTTGGTGTGGGTCAGTGGTCTGTGTTGTGTGGGTCAGTGGCTATGTGTGTGTGGGTCAGTGGGCTCGTGTGTGTGTGGTCGGGAGTGGCTTGTGTTGTGTGGGTCAGTGGCTCTGGTGTTATGTGGGTCAGTGGCGTGTGTGTGGTGGGTTGTGTGTGTGTTCGGTGCTCTCTGTGGTGGGTCAGTGGCTGTGTGTGTGGGTTGAGTGGATTTGGGTGTGTGGGTGTGTGGTGTCAGGGTGGCCCTGTGTGTGTGTGTGTGGGGTTCAGTGGCTCTGTGTGTGTGGGGATGTGTGCTGTGTGTGTGTGGGTCAGTGGTTGTGTGTGTCAGTGGCTCTGTGTGTGGGTGTGTGTGATGTTGTGGGTCAGTGGCTGTGTGTGTGTGTGGGTGTGGTGGGTCAGTGGCTCTGTGTGTGGGGCGTGGCTCGTGTGTGTGGGTCAGTCATGGCTCTGTGTGTGGGTCAGTGGCTCCGTGTGTGTGGTTGTGTGGGTCAGTGGCTATGTGTGTGTGGGTCAGTGGCTGTGTGTGTGGGTCAGTGGCTGTGTGTGTGTGGGTCAGTGGCTCTGTGTGTATGTGGGTTCAGTGGCTGTGTGTGGGTTGTGTGTGTGTGGTGTCTGTGGCTCTCTGTGTGTGGGTCATGGCTGTGTGTGTGGGTGAGTGGGGATTTGGTGTGTGTGGGATGTGTGGGTCAGTGGGCCCCGTGTGTGTGGGTGTGTGGGTCAGGGGCTCGGTGTGTGTGGGTCTGTGTCTGTGTGTGTGTGGGTCAGTGGCTCTGTGTGTGTGGGTCAGTGGCTCTGTGTGTGTGGGTCAGTGGCTGTGTGTGTGGGTCAGTGGCTCCGTGTGTGTGGTTGTGTGGATCAGTGGCTCTCTGTGTGTAGGTCTGTGGGTCAGTGGGTGTGGGTCAGTGGGTGTGTGGGGATAACATTTTTTTATATCTTTTTATGATATATTTATTTATCTTGCCTTTGGCTGTATCCTCCCCTCCAAATTCCGTTAACATGGCCGCGCGACGTCACGTAATGCACATTGCCATAACAACGAGCTACTCCGTGACGTCACGCGGCATCAAGTTGACATGACAACGGGACGCATTATGGCGCCGAGGCATCACGTGATGCCCCGTTGTCATGGCAACATGTCACCGCCTGCCGTCAGTGTCTCGTTGTCATGGCAACGGGGTGCGTCATGTGATGTAATTTGTTTTATAAATAATTTTTTTATGTGTCCCGGTTTTTCATTTTGAAAATCTGGTCACCCTATCTTTTATGCATCGTATAAACGATTCCTGAAAGGGATCTGCATATACCAGGAGGTGGGGCCAGCAAGGTATTCCAGAATTGTGTAGATTTACTAAGATGTGTCTAACAACAGTTCACGAGCACCACAGATGAATCCTTGTAAGTTGCAATTAGCTGATTAAATTGATACCAAGAATGACAGGTTGGTTTATGTTTTATCTCTAATATCTGTTTTCTCATGAAAAAGTCAAAGTTGTGTGGGAATATTTAATAGCTATGATATTATAGAAATCAATAGTAGAGAAGATGTTGTCCTCTGGCGCATAGACTCAGCACATACGATGTATATATGGAAGATGGAAGAAATAATTATATGATTATTGCATCAAAATAATACAGTGTCCAGTATATAATGGAACACTTACATAGTAGATGTAGATTCCTTATAGATGACATAGGTGTTGTTTAGAGATGATCTTTTATAAGTAGCATATGCTGATTATTAGGTTAGTAACCAAGTGTAGGAACTCACAATTGTCTCTGGAGCTCTCATAGAAATTTTGATCCTTATAAAAATAGAAAAAACACCATGGTAGAATACATTTTTTTTAAATAAAAATTGGTCTGGTAAAATGAATACACTCACAAGCATCTGCTTCAAATACGCGTTTTGAATTTGCCTTTCCAGCCTGTGGCAGTCCTGACTTTCTTCCTCCTGGTGCATGCGTAGTTGGAGTCTGGGCGGTCACTTGCCCTCGGTTGTTATCACTTCACTGGTCCAACCTTTACCTTCCAGGATGTGGTTCCGAGCGGGGTTCCATCACTGTACCTTTCTCACCTCGGCTTGTGCACAGCCGTAGGGAGATACCCAGGTACCCAGATTTTCCAGTGTACTTCCGTCTCTGCACTGTTGCTCCCAAGTGTTGCAGGCAGGAATGAAAGTCCAAAGTTGCCGTGTCCTCGGCTAAACTACGGTGGCCTGGAAGGGTCACCCTACGTGTTTAGCAATAAAGCTTTGTCAGGGGTATGTCTCCAAGGGTGGTGCTTGATTCTTATATAGTACTCCACATTAAGCCGATTGGTAACATGTAGTTACTTAGAAAGAATGCTATGTGTGTGTGTGTACATACTTAACAAGGAACAGCATATAATAGACGTTTACATTACAAATTAAAATATTACACTTTCAATATTAATAACAAGTTTTACAATTTATGAGCGTTAACTGAGTAATTGTGCAAATCACATTAACCAGGGCCTATTGAATACATAAGCAAGATCCACTTATAATGTATGGTTCTCAATGTTAATCTAGTCTATTAGCGCAGCCTGGGATGAATAAAATGCAGAACATCCTAATTAGTCCTGCAAGAATATAAAACTGTTGCTTCCTCTAACTCAGGGGAGCGAAAACTTTTTTCCCTGCGCCCCCCTGCCGGCAGTTCCCCTCTCTTGCGCGCTCCCCTTCTTACCTTTGCTGCTGCGTCAGCTTGCCATGGCAACTCATGTAAGAAGCCGCCGGAGCCAAGGTAAGTGAGGTTTACAGAGGCCTTCGCCGCTCCCCGGCACTTAATTTAAGTGCCTTCGGGAAGTGCGCAGGGTCACTGTAAACCCCACGCCCCCCGCAGACAGAGGCGTGCCCCCCAGTTTCTGCACCGCTGCTCTAACTAACAGTGGGTAGCACAGTCAGTATATTAACTATCGTATGCACTATTAATGGCTTGAGTATATACAGTATGTACATTTATGAATTCCAGAGAGCAATAAAGCATCAATTTGTAACATTAAATTAACAACTTGCTTAAACTTTGCAACCTATCTAATAACTTCTCTCTATATTTTCATGTGAGAATATTGGCTATGTCCTGGATTTAAAATATTTATACATTTTAAAAACATTAAAACATCTTTTTATAGATTAAATTGACAAGTTGCTTTTCATCTCACTAAATAGCAACTGTCTATCCAACTGTGATTATATAGATGACATCTATAAGAAATCTACATCTACTATGGAAGTGTTCCATTATATACTGGACACTCTGTATTATTTTGATGGAATAATCATATAATAATTTCTTCCATCTTCCATATATACATCGGATGTGCTGAGTCTATGCGCCAGAGGACAACATCTTCTCTACTATTGTTTACATTTGGAGGGCCGGGGAAACCCCTCTCTGGACTCTGGACTCTGGCTGCTGGACTTAAGTATAAACCGGGACAATTTTGTCGGGACACTATCTTCTTTCAGGACACTTTATTTTGTCTGAACACTCGTTAGTATATTAAATCATAATATTATCACCATATAGTGGTTAGCGCTACCTTCCCCTTCTTTCACTGTATATTTAGTTTCCACACTGTTAGCTGCTTAACACAGCGGTGCGCAAACTGGGGGGCGCAAGATTGTTTAGGGGGGGCGCAGGCAGAGGCGGCGATTTTGCCAGGAGCAGAGAAAAAAGCCTCCTGTGGCTGCAATTTCTCTTTTGGCCATTAAGTGGCGCTGTGCTACACAGCAGCATCTCCTTCTTGCATCAGCGTGGTGAGTGTGCGTGACATGGGGAGGGAGGGGGTGAGTGTGCGTGACATGGGGAGGGAGGGGGTGAGTGTGTGTGACATGGGGAGGGGGGGTGAGTGTGTGTGACATGGG